>RBNI01003393.1:0-15952 GCA_003990745.1 Jimgerdemannia flammicorona
TTTTTTGGTGAGGGGGCGGAGGAGACTAAACGACGACAGAGTAACATTACGATGGATTTTCTCAAGTTTACAAGGATGCGAGCAATCCGAGCCCATCACAAACGTCCATCGACGACCGTCACCCAGAAGATCCTATTCCACTTACTGTTCTCGTTAAAGAGCATGTACGACAGCTCGTTGAAGAACTCCCCTCTTGTCTTTGTCGACATATCGATTACATGCGAATCATGTACCAGGTTGAAGAGAAATTTGCGTGCTGAACACGGGGCAGGACATGTTGGAATGTACATATAATGGTAGTCTGGCAGTGTAATTACGCCGCCTGAATCACCTGTAAGAATTCGCTCCTAGCATTCGTCCCGGGTTTGGTGGAAATGAGAGATATAGCGGACATTGGCGTCGTCATTTGCCTCACGTCGCGATGGTGGAAGACTTGCTATTGCGCGGGAGGTCGAGTTAGTCTTGCTCGCGCTGTACGGAGCAGGTAGAAGAGAGCGGGGTAGGGTGAATTGTTCAAGGAGGATGGTCCTTTGTTGAGGAGCAGGATAATTTTTGGCCTTCTACCGTTGTGTATTGGGCATAGACGGGTGCGGCTTTCTAATCATCCCCTTCAAACACTGGAGGAATACTTGCTTCTATTTCAGAAAGAATACTGCTGTACTGTAGGCTAGACATCGCGAGCCTGAGTAGCAGCCTACCCACCAGCTACGTGACCGACACGCGGATTCGGCTACTGTGGTGACCCACACAGGGCAGGAGCTCTGGAAACGCTGGGTGCGCGGTCGTCTTACGAAAACCATGCTTCTGCGATATCTGCGGTATTTCGCCAACATGTGACCAACAAGTGACCAACGTCCTTGAAACGATGGCTTGCGAAAGAGCCATGCCGCTAAAGTATTCTATTAAACATTCATCTAAACATCACCTTCTGCCTTCGCCCCGTCCGCAATCCTTGTGTAAGACTGGGAGTCGCACAACATTTCATTATATCGTTTCGGCAATTTTACACAAGGCACACTCAAACGAAAATGCCAAAACATATAATTAAATGATAGAGGAAAAGAAAAGCCAAACTCTCCGTAAACTGCCAAAAATTCCAAAAAAAAAAAAAAAAAAAAAAAAAAAAAAAAAAAAAAAAAAAAAAAAAAAAAAAAAAAAAAAAAAAAAAAAAAAAAAAAAAAAAAAAAAAAAAAAAAAAAAAGAATATAAATTTGGTTTACTGCTCCTGAGGATTGAAAAAGCAAACATGGGAATCGAATGTCAGGCATCGAGTTGATGGAGACTACGTAATTCTACAGAAGATGGAAGGACAACACTAACCCTGGGCTTGTTCTGAACTGTTCCTACTGTTTCTCCTATAATTGAGCAACTCACATAAAATGAAAATCGATTAATGACAGCTTCCCTAGGCTCCCCTAGCATGTCCAAAATCAACCCAACAAACCCAACTGACCCGACCCACTCTTCTCATACTTATGCACATTTTGGAGTTCTGACTCCGTTTACCGCCGCCTGTTCCTTTTTCTCTTTTTGGCCTTGCCGCGGTTGGATTCCGCATAGGATTGTGAAGGGCGCTTCTTGGACACGGCTGTTTGAGGTAACGCGACGTTACAGCTGGTGTCCATAGAGGATTCGTCGCAAACGTCCACTGCAGGTGATAGGAAAAGAGTCAGAAAAATACGCGAACTAACTATTTTCGTGGCCAAGGGTAAGGTATTAAAGAATATCGCCGCTCTCACGATGGCGGCGAGATCAAAGTAAAGATGACTAACCAAAGTCCTCAAACTGTCCCTTCGGCAGCCCAACCTCCAGGTTCGTGTCCTTCTCCACCAAGCTCTCCTCATACGCCGCCTCACTCTTAACTTTGACCCGCTTAGACTCCCTCTTGTCGTTATAGTTCACAACGATCTCCACACTCCCTTTCTCGTCCATATTCGCTTTCGCCTCCCCTGAAACATTCCTCAGATCCTCAACCAATAACGGAGCCAGCTCCTCTTCTCTCTTCCTTTTGACCGTCCGCCTGTTTTCGTTGTTAAGGTTCGACGAGAACGTCGCAGTCGATGGCGGTTCTTGTAACGGCTGCCTCGATAGATCCAGCGACATCACAGCCAACCTGTCACTGCCGACGGCTATGGGCGCCTGTATCGCGTAAGCGTCGCCGATGGAGGGGGGTAACGAGGGTGTCAAGAGGAGTGAGTTGATGTCATTCGCTCTGGAACTAGTTGTCGACGTCGTGTCCTTGCAATCGGCCTCCGTCATGATCGGTTTACGAATCACCGACGACAATGTCGGCGTTTGACCCCTATCTCTGTTTCCAGCAACAACACGTGACTTGGTCGGCGCTTGATCCCCTTTGTTTCCAGTATACAGTAGCGACATGGCCGGCTTTTGATCCTCTTCCTTGTTTGCGTCTACCGTTGCCGACTTGGTCATCGTTGGACGCCTCTTATTGTTTCTGGCATATAGTGGCGACTTGGCCGGCGCTTGATCCTCCTCATCGATTGCGTCAACTGTTGCCGACTTGGTCGTCGCTCGCCTCCTCACACTGATTCCAGCATACACTGACGACTTGGCCGTCTTTTGATACTCCTTGTTTGCGTCAACCGTTGCCGACTTAGTCGTCGCTCGACTCCTCTCATTGTTTCTACCATAGAGTGGCGACTTGGCCGGCTTTTGATCCTCCTCCTTGTTTGCGTCGACCGTGGCCAACTTGGTCGTTGCTCGTCTCCTCTCATTGATTCCAGTATACACTAGCGACCCGGCCGGCTTTTGATCCTCCTCATTGTTTGTCAACCGTTGCTGACTTGGATGTCACTTGCCTCCTCTCATTGTTTCCAGCACACATTGGCGACTTGGCAGGCTTTTGATTGCCCTCCCTGTATGCGCCAACCGTTGCTGACTTGGTGGTCGCTCGACCCCTCTCATTGTTTCCAGCATACACTGTCGATTCGGCCGGTTTTTGATTCTTCTCCGTGTTTGCGTCAACCTTTGCGAACTTTGTCGTCGCTCGCTTCCTCTCATTGTTTACAACAACCACTGGCGACTTAGATGACGCGTGACCCATATCCTGTGTTGCATAAACTGGTGACGTGGATCGCGTCTGACCTCTCTCCATCGCAACAACCTCCGACCATGTGGTCGCCGTCCGACCCCTTCGGTTAATCACGGATGGTGCACTTGCATACCTTTTCGCCTGCGGCTTCTTCTTAGCAAAGGGCTGTCTGTCCACAACCTCTACACTCTGGGGCTAAACTTAACTAACACAAGTGTGAGATGATGGTGTTAGGTAACAGCCTGGTGGGAGGGGATGTCATTAGAACAATTGTCCCTGCTGGAGAGGTTATGAGGTATTTGGGCATCTATCTCTCTGTGTATGAGTCAGTCCTGCCATGACCTTGGTGGAAGCAACAAGTGGCCATCTGGGGGGAGGTCCTGTGAGAGTGAGTAGGCCACTACCTTTCTTTGGCAGGGTGCATTACAATTTTGAATATTTACTGACTACTGAAGATATGATATTTGGCATACCATCTGGACTTTCTGGCCTGGATGGTGAGGAGGCTATTGAAGCTGGCCAAAGATTGGATCTGGGCTGGGCAGAGGAGTCAGATTAGTTGGGAAATCCTGTCATTGTCAGGAGCTAGAGAAGGTCTTAGGCTGGTTGACTTCCTGAAGAGGTTGCATTGTCTGAGAGCATAGTGGTTGAGGAGAGCAGTAGAACTGAGGAGTGGTAGCTGGGTTTCTCTGATGAAAAAGGTCTGAGAGATGAGGTACTCACTGAGAGGAACTACTGGGGATTTACTGTCCTTGGTTGGACTTTCAAATAGTGAGCATATAAGATTTAAGGGTTTCTGGTGGTGAGTAGTAGATAGAGCTCACCACATTGACATTCACTGGCAGGAGGATGAAGGAGAGGTGCCTTGGGGCTCAGCAATATAGAGATGGGATTGAGTATTGCTGGGGGGTATTCTCCTTATAGACTTTGATATTAGTAATAGAGTAGAGTACCAGAGGGAGATGGGACAGGATATATAGCCTAGCAGCTGACATATGGCAGAAATTGGAGAGAAGTGAGACTGGAATAGAGTCTGGGTCTGGAGTGCAGAGATAAGGTAATGGTTGCCATCCAAGTACTGAGTGGTTTGGTGACACATGCTGTAGAGAAATATTATGCTCAACTTTTGCTCAGGTCATCTATAGAGGAGGGGAACTTTGACTGTGAGGAGTGCTACAATGTGGAACAGGAAGGGGGGTTTGTGCAGATATAAGAATATTGACTGAGAGAGTGCAAGATACTTGGTGATTTCTGATTAGTGATTGAGAATAGATTGGGTGCTGTGCATAGGGGGGATGGTAAGCAGGATTGATGGCAGGATGAGGGATAGATTGGTGAGGGGGGTGGGGAAGGAGTGGCTGACTTTGGGTTGGGTATTAGCAGTATGGATGGGGCTGGCAGATCACTGACTATTTGTTTTTGAGGAAGTATCTGAGTTTGGAGGAGTGGTTGGCAAGATGAGAAGGGTTGATGGAGGACATCTTGACAGGCTGGTGGCTGGGATGGAGTCTGCAGAGAGGTTGGTAATACTGTTTGGTAGAGAAAATTTATAGGTAGAGTGAGGAGAAAGTTGGAGGTATGGGTGACAAGGTGGTTTTTAAACAAAAGAAGTAAGAGGGGGGACTCCCTAGGGGTATTGGATAGTAGGAGGGGATAGTGTAATTTTATATGATAGATTGATAATAAATGACAAAGTCCAAGTGACTATAAAAAAAAAAAAAAAAAAAAAAAAAAAAAAAAAAAAAAAAAAAAAAAAAAAAAAACAGTTTAATTAATTCAATAAGTTAATACTATATTAATTATAAATATATCTTAAGCTTTATTTATCTGTAGTATAGATCAGAAAATTTACCAATCAGAGAATTTATCAGTCACTAGGATTGTTTTTTCTTAATAGCTCAGAGAGTATAAGATAATATCAATATATTAAAAGAAAATAAAGAATTAAGATTATGATTTCATATATGGTAATTAGTAAAGACTTAAATTAATAGTCTAAATAATTTAACATTTTCAGAGCAGAGAATAGCATATACTAGTATAGATCACATAATAGATAATTAAGTAATATTTTCAAATTTTACCTAGTTAGAGTAATCTGGTGATATCTAAGCCACTATTATCTAAAGTTATAGATCACAACATCTGCTATCAAGAATGTGTGGATTATAATTAAACTACTTTACTATATATATATAAGTTGTTAGTCTCTCACTCTAAGATATATGGTGTAGTAAAATTATCATTTATAATTCTATATTATATGTGATATTATCTAGTAGACATTATATAATATTATTATTCAGTCTTTCTCTGAACTAAATAACATATAATACTATAGTAATTTTATTATATTATACATATACATCAAATAGTAAATATATATGAAATCCTGATTTGACTTAAAGAAAAATATAGAATATTTATCTATAGGATACTTAATTAATTAAAAAAAAAAAAAAAAAAAAAAAAAAAAAAAAAAAAAAAAAAAAAAAAAAAAAAAAAAAAAAAAAAAAAAAAAAAACTTCAATTCAAAGCTCCAAAATATATTTGACAGTAAACAGAATAAGATAATACTGCCTATCTCCTATATACTTGTTAACAGTATATATCAAACTCTCTTATCATATATACTATATAAACTAGATAACTAATTACTATCTGATATTTGGCTAGTATTATCTCACCTTTATCAGTATAATGGCCAAAGATAACAATAGTTGCTAAGTCTTTTAGATCTTTGCTCTTATCTGGTTGGAATTTCAGCTACCTATATTTAGACTTATAAAATATCAATATTATGTAATACTATGGGTGATTCTGAAACAACCTATATAGATATTAGAACAGTAGAACAAGAGTCATTTATAGCTGCTGAGTAAATCATTTTTATATTTGGTAATGTAGATGATAGAGATTATAGAATAGTTTTAGTGAATTATTCTATCACTTCTATAGTCCAAACTGGAAACTCATAAACATCTCACTATTGTAGTAATTATAATATAGTCATAACTTGTTAATAATAATATACTTATCAATTACCTGGTTTACTATAATAATATATAAGAGAGATATTATCTGTCTAAATATCTACAAATTAATTTATTCTTTCTTATTAATCAAAGTCAGCTGATAGCTAGATTTGTTTTATACTTTTATAGTTCTTTAGTATAGAATTTATATTTCAATCTGAAATAATAGCTGATAGGAATATATATGTAATATAGGGTTTATATCTCACTTCAAAATTATGTCTAATAGAAATATATACATATATATATGATATATCTCTTAATCTCTCTATTTTTTATTTCTATATCTTTGGTTTAAAAGTGAAATACTATCCTCTATTCTGAGCATCATATTCTCTTATCTTTATCAACTACTTTGTATATATTTTGGCTTTTTTTTTAATTACAGACTTCTTGAGAGCATTGATATAAAGGTGGAATTTAGATATTAAAAGAAGATATCTTGCTTCTAGATAAGTAGAAGAAATGTCTATATAAGACTATATTGTCTTACTCTCAGATAGGAGAATCTATAAATACCTATATAAGACTATATATTGCCTTGTTTCTAGATAAGAGAAATAATATATATATAACCATATATAGTATGACAGTTAATCTGAATTAGAAATATGAATCAGGGGAACAGACATTTAATTATAGTATCTGAATCCAATTCCCAAATGGAGTATAGCCTTACAAATAGTATTCAAGTACTTTGCAAACATTCAAGATTTTGCAAATATTAAACTCTTTGCAAATATTAAAGATCTTACAGATGTTAACATTTTAGCAATCATCAAAGATTTAGCAGATGTTAAGGATTTAATACTTATGAAAAGTGACTCATAACTTAGCCACCTTATAGCTAGCAAACTTGTATAAATAACCCTAGTATTTAGAGTGAATAAACCTCAGAATGAAATAGTTTAAAGCAAAGAGAAAGTAAGGGAACTAGTAAGCCTGCAGGCAAATATACTTCAAACTCACCCACCTCTGCAACCAAAGAATCTGTAGAGTCAAAGAAGATCAAGTTTTCAAGATACTGAAATCTAATGGACTTATACAGTTATGTATCTACTATATTACAACTTAGTGACTATTAGCTGATAATTTAAGATAAATCTCCCACTTTTAAGCTAAACAATGAATAATCACACAAATCAAATCAAGATATCTAGACAAGATAGATATAAGATCACCAGTATTCTATGAATATACTTTAGACAACTTGATCATCATATTCATTGATAATTTCAAGTAGTATGCTGCTATAAGGACTCTGACAGCAAGACAGCAAGTAGTCCTCATGTCCTTTAGTCTCTGAGGATCAATAAGAGTAGCATTCATAGCAGTAACCTATGTGGAAAATGATAACAATACTATGCTAGCAGTACAGAAGACCTGGCTCCAAACCACCTACTATATAGATGACATCAAGCAAGCCCTAGAGGATTAGCTCAATACAATATACTAAGGAATGAGCAGGACCTAAACACATTCTATACCAGAATCTGATTATGCTAATACTATCTAAGATCAAGTAGCTGAAGCAACCTTCATAAAAGGAGTTCACTATAAGATAGTCATGGCTATCTGCTCATCATCAATAGTTCTGAATCTAGCTCAAAAGATCACCTATGCCCACTAATACTGAATAGCCAGACATCTACAAGACCATATAATGGAAAGAGTTACTGGAGTAAGAATTGAAGCACCCAAGATAACCAGTATGATCTCTATTACAGTGATCAATTGAAATACACCTTAGTCAAGAGCTATTGGACAGCAGAGGAACAGTGACCCTATGGAGAAACTTGATAAGAAGTTTGCTGAAATGACTGCTCATCTAGGAAATGTAGTAAAAGAAATAAGAGGAAGAGACCACCACCCAGTACAGAAGTTTGCTACCACCTCAGACAATCTGCTATATCTATAGAGAAGAAGGTCACTATTTATATAAATATATAAGTGAAACCAAGCATAAGGCCCAGCCAAGCAATGCTATCCAAAATAAGGAGCAGACCAATGCTATTACTTTTGAAGAGATTGAAGAATTAGATGAAGAATAATGGAAAGTCTATCCTGCTGAGACTATCAAGAAGGATGTCTGTAAGCAACTCTTAAGAGATTACCAGAGAGACCCAAGAAGAACTCTGTGGAGAAACAGATAGAGAGTGTTAAGGAAAGCCAAGCTAAAGAAAAGGATCAAGATATGGAGTTGAAATAGGCTGTCCAAAATATCATCCAAGAAACTATGCCAGCTAGTGAAGGATAGAAGGAGAAGAAGATTTACAAAATCAAGACTTTTAAGTATGATATCTTCAAGGACCTCAGTCAATAAAAGATCAATATAACTTTTAGCAAGTTAGCAGAAATACCCACATTCAGACAGCAAATGAGATATAGACTTATCAAGATAATCAAGAAGTAAGGTTGAAAGATAACTGAGACCAATAATATTCAAAAAAAAACTCTGAAGAAGAAAGTAAAGATAATTGCAAGATCTCTGCCTATGTAATCTATCAAATCAAAGATATAATCTTTGAGACTATTATTGATACTGAAGTAGAAAGATATCTCCTCAGCAAGAAAGCAGTAGACTGCCTAGGTTGGAAGATTGAAGAAGTAATTAAATTGATATTCATCACAACAGATAGTATAAGAGCCATACATCTGGAGGAGTAACTATCCCAGTAGATGTGATTGTAACTAATACTATCAACTATAATATACTCATTGGTAACTAGTAACTTCACAAAGCCAGAGCAATAATTGTCCTAAATGCCCAGAAGATACAGATCATCTACTGAGGTCAGAAGATGCAAATTTCCATCAATGTCAACAAAAGAGTACTGCCTGAGATAGAGAAAGAAGAAAGTAAACAAAAAGAAGTCTATATAGTAACTATACAGAAAAAGAAAAAGAAAGTTGGATGGATCAGTGTGGAAGAATGGTGCAAAAGGATTATTGAAAGATATGTACTACAAGGAGTCTGCCCTCATAGCATCAAGATATACTATATGAAACACATTGATGATTACTATTAATATATCAGTGGAATCAAGAAAATCTATTATAAAAGAAGACAGAAGGCTCTCAATAAACAAGCAAGATAAGAAAGGGAGGAGGAAGAGGATGAAAAACCACCAGCCCTCCTAGAGAACAGTGATGGTAAGAAAGAATTAAAGTCAAGATTTGGAAAATCTACCCTGATACAGTTCTACCAGAATATATATCAGAGAATATAGCTGGAATGGAAATTGCCACAGTAGAGGAGACCATACTTGAGCTCCAGATAACTACTCTACTTGCAAATAGTCTGAAGATAACTATTTCAAAAGACCATATCAGAATTCTCAAGACAAAAAGCAGTCTGGCCAAAAGTGAGATTACTATTGATGGAGGAGTCATTGATTTGGATCACATTGAAGAAATACTACTCATTGTTAGGAACTACAACCCTACAATCTCATTTTCAATCAAGAAGAAGGACTGATTGATACAGATATTGATCTTCTCAGTTCTTCTGCCAAAGATCATAGAAGTCAAGAAGTTGGAGGAAACAGAAAGAAGAAAGAAAGAATTCAGATCCACAGAAAGAGGAGTATTCAACAGTATCAAGATTACTGAACTAGATTACAAAAAGGAAGAAACCACAAACAAGTACAGCTATACTATTGAAAATGAATTCCTGCTCAAGAAGGAACTTAAGAAAATACTCTATGAATATGAGGATATACTGACTACAGACTTCAAGAATATCAAGGGAAAGACTCCATACTATTACCATGATATAGACACAAGAGATACTAAACCAATCTACCAAAAAGCAAGGTCAATTCTGCCAGTCTATTATGAATGACTCAAAGAAGAAATCAAGCAGATAGAAGAAACTGGTATCATCAAAAAAAGCCAGCAGCTCTTGGGCTTCACTAGTTGTATTAGCTCTGAAGAAAGAAAGCAAACCAGGATAATTTGCCCCAAGGCTCTACACCAATTACAGAAAACTCAATCAGGCTACAAAGAAGGATTACCAACCACTGCCCCTCATTGGTGATATTCTTATAACTCTGAGAAATAAAGTACAGTATTATAGTATCTTATATTTATACTCAGAATTCTACCAGATTGGTCTCACTGAAGCAGTAAGTGAAAAATCAGCCTTTATCACACCAGACAGAACTTATTTCTATCTGTAATTACTATTTAGAATATACAATATACCAGCAAGCATTCAGCAAATAATGAACAAAATCTTCTACTATAATATGAGAAGTAGATGATGGTTTATGTAAATGATATTATTATCTACAGCAAGATAGCTGAAGAACATCAGCAGTATATTCAGCAAATGATAGAGAAGCTAAGAAAGCATGACTTTTACATCAAGCCCAAGAAGTGCAAGTTTGGAAAATTGAGATCTCCTATCTTGATTATATAATTAACTAAGATAGAATATATACAGACCCACTCAAGATTTAAGCAGTGGCAGTATCCCCAAGGCCCACTACTGTAACAGAAGTCCAAGCCTTCATGAGACTTACCTCATACTACTGCAGATTTATTAGAGAATTCTCCAATATTATAGGCTCAATTTACAAACTCAATAAGAAAGATATTAAGTTCCAATAAACCAGCAGACAACAAAAAGCATTTGATGAGCTCAAGATCATACTGACTCAAGCACCTATCCTCAGAAGACCCAATTGGACCCAAGAATTCATCCTGCAGACAGATGTAAGTATATAAGGACTAGGAGCAGTTTTGGCTCAGAAGAAAGATAAAGTAGAGAATATCATCACATATCTAAGCTAAAGAATCTAAGGAGTAGAAAAGAAATATGAATCCCACAAGCTTAAATATCTTACTATCATCTGGGTTATAGAGAAGTTCTAATACTATCTTGTGGAAAGATATTTCACTATTCAGACAGACCACTCAGCCCTCACTTAGCTAATAACCACTGGGTAATCCAAAGAAATCTATTCTAGATAGATTGTAAAGTTGCAAGCTTATGAGATAACTATTGTGCATCACTCTAGAAGAACCAATGCATATAGATGCCCTCTCACAGATACTCTGAAGGACCCCCAACCAGCAAATCAACCATAAATAAGGAACTCTACTATGGAATTATCACCTCTCTGAGATAGTGAAAGATATCCAAATATCTAGAAGAATGGACACAAATGATTATCAACAGAACATAGAAACAATTTGAGACTGATGGAGAAATATTGAAGAAAGGAAAGCTACTAGTTATACCTAAACATAAGAAGGAGTAAGCAATGAAATCAGTATATAAACTTGGCAATCTAAGAGGAATAAATATATATAATAAAGTAAGAAGAACAATGTGGTGGCCAGAAATGGAGGAAGATATCAGATGATTTGTCAAGACCTGTGACAGATATCAGAAACAGAAACAAGACCAATAAAATTAGGCTCCAGGATTAGCTCATATAGAATCAGTAATCTTCATATATATTACAATAGATATAATTAGCCCCCTATTCTTGACTTTGAATAGCAACTGATATATCATTATTATCATAGATCTTTTCATAAAATGGATAGAAGCAGGATCTCTCAAAGAAGAAGTCAATATACAGTCAATTACCAATTTCTTCTACAAAGAAATCATCTGCAAATTCAAGACTCCAATACAAGTAACAATAGACAGAGGAATGGAATTTATGAACCAGTTCTTTGAGGTTCTTTACAAGAAGTACAAGATACAATACATTTGGACTACAGCTTATTACCTCAGGAAAATAGATAAGCAGAAAGAACCAACATGAACCTCAAGAATATTATTGCCAAGATCTATAATAACTACAAAAACTGAGATCACTATCTGTCAATAGTATTATCTGCTCTTTGAAATATCTGATCACAAAGCACTCATTTTACCCCTTGAGAGATACTATTCAGAAAAGAAGATTCTCAAGGAATCTTATTATCTAATAGAGTACTGTATGGAAATACATAGATACAGAAATATAGAGACTATATCAAATCAGGAAGAAGGCTGAGGATTACATAACCATGACACAGGTACTATAACAGAATAATACAGAGAAAACTCATAAGTCTCTAGAGATTATCAAGATAGAAGACAAAGTTCTGATATATTGGAATATAGTAGAAGCTTCATGATTATGAAAACTGAAGCCTAAGTAGGAAGGACCTTACCTGGTGCAAGATATAAAAGGAACCACCTTGTGGCTATAAAAACTCTCAGGCACAATCATCTCTACTTCCATTCACTAAAACCAACTCAAGAAGTATCATGGTTAGTTAATAAAGTATAGCCACAGCCCTCAAGATCACTAGTGCTATACAATAAGATATAGAAAGACAATGGTATACTACCAAGCCATCTACAATAGAGGAATTCTTTGATAGTATCCAAAGTATAGTACAGACACATCTGTCATAAATTTTACACTTCAAGGCCTATCAGAACTGAACTGAGTTTCAAGAATACTTTAAGTTGGAACAGTTACTAAACTCACAGTCAGAGATGGCAAAAGAAGACTAAATTAAAGAGTGTCAGCTCTCTCATACTCAGATCACAATTACTAAATGAGTTAATAAGTTATTTAAAAATGATGAGCCAACTCTAGCTTATCTTTATAGAGTCATCCCAGGAGACTTTAGATATATCAAGAGATATTATTGAGAGAATATAATAGTATAAATCACATAGTACAAGAAGATACAAATCATAGAAGCTTGGGAGTTTGAGTGAATAGGAGTTTTAGAAATGAATTACCTATTCAGGAGGAAGTTGTGATAGTTGATTTAAATTAGAAACATAGATCAGAAGAATAGACATTTGATCATAATACCTAAATCTAATTTCCAAATATAGTATAGCCTTACAAATAGCAGTTATAGTATTTCACAAATATTAAAGTTTTCATAAATGTTAAACTCTTCACAGATGTTAAAGATCTCACAGATGTTAAAGTTTTGACAATTGTCAAAGATTTAGCAGATATTAAGGATTTAATACTTATAAAAAGTGACTCATAACTTAGCTACCTTATAGCTAGCAAACTTGTATAAATTTCCTCAATATCTAGAGTAAATAAATCTCAGATCAAAATAGTTCAATGTAAAGAGAAAGCAAGAGAACTAGTAAGCCTATAGGCAGATATACTTTGAACTCACCCATCCCTACAATTGAGAACTCTGCAGAGTCAAAAAATATCAAGTTTTCAAGATACAGAAATCTGATATACTTATACAGTTATGCATCTACTATATTATAATAGTATAGATAATAAACTATATATAGTATAGATAATAAAAATATATAAAAAGATTGTAGTTGAATATAAATATAGAGAAAAAGTATGTAAGATTGTTGAATATAAATATAAAGTAAAAAAATACCTATTGACAACCTGATTGCTTTTGATCATAATATTATTAGATATAATAACTTGCTTCAGTAAGGTAGTAAAATAGGTGAGACAGCAAAATGAGTAAGGCAGTAAAATAGGTAAGATGGCAAAATAAGTAAGTAGTAAAATAGAAAAATGGCAAAATGGATAGAGTGATAAAATATATAAGGTAGCAAAATATTTGAGATAGCAAAATAGATAGAGTAGTAAAGTAGATGAGACAGTGAAGTATATAAGATAATAAAATAGATAAGGTGATAAAATATATAAGGTAGTAAAATAAATAAGACAGAAAAATAGATAAGGCAGAAAAATAGATAAGATAACAAAACAGATAATGTGACAAAATTGACAAAATAGCAAAATAGGTAAGCTGTAAAATAGAATTATCTTCTGACTTTACTATTATACCTAAATATGTCAGAATCATTTTAAGTATAATGTTATATAATACCAAATAAGTATTACATATATAACATTACTTCTCAGTCTTCTTCTAAACAAAATACATAATACTGAAGTTTTTTTATTATAATATATATATCAAACAGCTAATATTTACAATATCCAGATTTAACTTAAAGAAAAATACAGAATATTCATCTAAAGAATACTTAAAAAAAATATTATATTATATATCATATGGTAGAGAATCTTTATATAAAAATTTCCTTTTTTTAAGATTAATTTTGTAATAATTATCCTTTGTGTAATTGCAAATTTTTTTCTATAAATTTCCTATCTATTATAAATATAATATTTTCTAAATATTTCAAAATACTCCATATATCTATCTTGTCTTTTTTAAAATCTTTTAAGCAGTATTTCTTATTAGCTCTATATGATTTTAGATAATTTTATTGATGAGCTTTTCTCCAAATACTTTGATAGTATATATTTTATCTTGATAATAGTCCATTATATTCAATACATATCTAAGGTAGATATAATAGAGAATATTTTCATTTTGGGTCATTTTGATATTATTATTACTCAGAATTATCTTACTGATAAGAGTTGCTAATAATAGCTCCTTCTCTTGATTGATAATTGGTTAAAGTGGTTGAGATCTTATTATCTCTTTAATTATATCTTAAATACTTCTATATATTGAGTTTATCAAAGTTTTTGATGGTATCCTTATCAAAGAGCTTGATGGTATTCTCATTGAAGGGCTTCATAATATCCTCATCAAAGAGCTTAATAGTATTCTTATCAAAGGGCTTAATAGCATTCTCATCAAAGGACTTAATAGTATTCTCATTAAAGAGCTTGATGATATTCTCATCAAAGAGCTTATATGATTGTATCCTTATTAATTAAACTTTTACTATTATTAGTAGCTTAAACAGATTTACTTAACTCTCTCTTATTAATAGATATCTTAGTATTATATCAAGTGGTATCATTTCTTACCTCACTTTTAAATTTACCAGAACTTGAACCTTTTTTCTTCTACTTATTAGTAGATATCTCAGTGTTATTTTTAGTGTCATTTTTTGATAATCTTGCTTTCAGAGTTATTTTCCTCATTATCTTCAATATTATCATTATATTTCTTGTACTTTTTCTTCTTTTTGCCCCTTATACTTTCACTCTCTATAGTATTCCATTATCTTCTTATAGTCTTCAAATTCAGAAATAATATCTGTGATAATTTGAAGAATTTCTTATAGATCTTCATTGGTAGATCTGAAAGTCTTATCTTTATTATTTTTTAAATAAATAGATATATCATATCTTTAATAGATGTAAATATCTAAAATTCTAACAAACTTATTATAATCTGAGTTTACAGTATACTCCTGAAGAAGATAAAGGGTTTGTCAGATTTATATAGAAAGTTGGGAAAGATATCTGTTTTGAGACCTAGAAGAAAAAAGAAAGAGAGAGTTAAGAAAGATAAAATATGATCAAGGAGTTAAATATTTTATGAGCATTATATTATATAATTAGAGAGCTAGATAAATTACTATTATTTGCTACTCAATAGCCTCACTAATCTTATAGTTTTGTTACATTATTATATTTTAATCTATAACTTCACTACTTTACTATAGTATCATCATATTATTATAGTCTTATCATATTACCGTAGTCACACTTTAGCATACTATATTACTTCAGTCTTGTCTTATATTGACTTTGTCACATTACTTTACTATAGCCTTGTCTATAGTCTGGGCTTAATGATATTATAATTAATTAAAGTCTTTAAATTTTTATAGACAAATTTGTATAATTGTTATATAATAAATTTGAATGAGTTTGAATTCAATTGAAAAATTCAAATCAAATCAAATTCCTCATGTGAGAAATTTGAATCAGTTCAAATTTGTCATAAGATAAATTTGAGTTAACTTGAATTAATTATATAATAGGCAAATTTAAGTTAATTTGAATTTCTCCAACTCTTTTTTTTTTTTTTTTTTTTTTTTTTTTTTTTTTTTTTTTTTTTTTTTTTTTTT
>RBNI01003394.1:0-15949 GCA_003990745.1 Jimgerdemannia flammicorona
CCTGTCTTTGAAGAGGAAGCCCAAGAACTCCAAGACCCTGCCCCTGAAGAAACCCCCTCTGACACTGAAACTGACGAGTTTTCAGAAGAAGAAGAGGAGCAACAGAGAGTCTACCAGTCCTCTGTCTGCATTCAAGCTGTTCAAGGGTTGGAGAATGTTGTTGAAGATGACTGGCCACTTTTCTACCCCCTCACCTCTTGGCTGGCGCTTCCCCCTTTTGAGGAGAGGTATGATGAAGAAGAAATCTTAACCCAGCAAGATTTGCCCACTGCGGACGAAGGGTACTATTTCCTCTAGAAGTACCACCCATCAGCCGTGAGAATTGTGCAGCCTTCACATCAGCGTCTTGTCAGCAAGTCCGAATCCAGCGTTGCTACCCAGCACAACCGTTTCCAGCATTGCTATCCAGTACCACCGTTTTCAGCGTTTTGTCAGCAAGTCCGAATCTAGCGTTGCTACCCTCTACAACTGTTTCTGGCAACAATCAGCACTCCTGTCTGCTCATCTGAATCCAGCGTTGCTATCCCCTACAACCCAATCCATAGCAAACAATAGCCTGCACCTCGCATCATACAAGCCAATAGCATAGCAAAGTTCGCCACAACGTAGTATACCTTAGCCTTAGTCGCGCCCCCCATAGCTAGCAAACTTGTATAAATAACCCATATCCTTAGAGTGAATAAAGCCTCAGTCAGTTTGTGTTTAAAAGTAAAAAGGATTACAAAGAAACCACTGCCTCCAAGAGACCGGATAAATTCTGAGAACAAGATAACAACCTAGAGCAACGGATCACTCGGAAGTTTGAGTTAAAGAATTTTCTCTTGCCACGGAAAGAAAACGTTACCCGACCGCCGCCATTCGACCACCATTTGAGACCTGAGACCCAGCCAAGGATTCAAGACCACGACCGCCACGCATTCAGACCGCCATTCGAGATTCAAGACCCGGAAACCCAAGGATACCCAGTCAAAGGATACTAGACCGCCAAAGACCGACCTGCCAGCCTACACGAATGACCACCCAGAACCTTTCAAGTTAACAAGTCAAGACGGACGAGCGAGCCGTCAACCTCTGTTTTCCGACCTACTGTGCCATGAACCGTTTAAAGTCAAGACTGTCGCCGAGTTTGCCGCCAAGTTAATCGCCGCCAGGAAACTTAGCCAGCATAATCGCTGCCCTTTTCCACTAAACAATTGAGCCATCAACGTCCTGAGCCAACATCGAATGATCTCCTGTTATTATTGCACGTTTCGAACAACCCGAACCGCATATGTTCAAGAAGTAATTCGCCCCGAGCCTCCACCATACGAATCGGACGAACCGATCACGTGACTATCGACCTGCAACCATCGTAAATGCACTCATATCCATCGCGCGCTTCACCGAGTGGCACCTTGAGTCATGTCTGAAGAGAACTAGGGATACAAACCCGACGCCACAATATATATAGAGATATGTACAACAACTTACATGTCCAGTGAAAGTCAATCGATAAAGAGCATGCATGATATCTAGGCTCATAATCATTCTCTCTGATCCTCTTGTATACAATAATATGTTCCTACATTTGGAGCCACCGGGCAAGACATCTTATTTTTTGGCCTCTTTTGTTATAGGTACGATGCGGCGTTAATAGTTTCTAATGTCCCATTCGCAGTCGGCCAATTTTGGAGTTGTACACCTTATGCGACAGTTTTGGATGGCGTCACATGCATTTCGACATAATTATCCTGCGGCCTATTGCCCTGATCGCATGGGACCTCCTGATCCTGCCATTTTGGGAAGCTGTGATAGACGCATGGCGTAGTAAGTCAATATAACGTCACGATTTCAACGGGATACTAGAATTAGAACAATCAATCAAAAGGTTACTTGGACGTAATATTTGTTGTCTGCGTAACATATCCGCTACCATAATACACATATGAATGCGTTCAAATCAAATTTTATTGGGAGATATCAGTTTTGATTTGAATGCACTTGAGACAATGGAAAAGCCACAAATACAATTGTATTTAAATAAGCCCTATTCGCCTTTTTCTCCAGAGTGAACAAACTATTTTACTATATTCATAAACCCATTCCTTCACACACAACATTCTTACTGTCGATATGCCAAAGACCCGACCTCGTACCTTTGCCTCTGGCGCCATCAAACTTTCTCAAGACTTGGCCCTACTCGTCAACAATCCCAACGGCAGCGATGTTCGCTTTTTAGTTGGTGGAGATGATACCAAGGACGACCAGATACGCAACAATCCCGAACCAGTTACAATGTATGGCCATTCGCCGATTCTCCGCTGTCGCTCCAAATACTTCGATACATTGTTCAGCAACGACTGGAAGGAGAAAACCAGCGGCGTAATTCGCAAGCCAAACATTTCCGACGTCGCATTCCATGCACTCCTGTGCTACATCTACACCGGTAGCGTCGAAGTTAACGACAAGACAATCCTTCTCGATCTGATCGCTGCTGCCGAAGAGATGGAACTAGCCGAACTGAGTGTTGAATGTCAAGCCAACGTGATGGAGGTGCTAAAACAGGTTGTCTCAAAAGAAGGCGATGTCAACGACGAGAGAAGAATGCCCTTCAACATCGCACTTAGTAAATTTCTCATCCCTGGACTAATCCTCGCACATCAACACACTCTCTCCGATTTTTTCCAAGAACTTCTTGACTTCACTGTCGCTCATATGGAGACAATCCTGGAGTCTACCGTCATGCTCGCCACATTCTTCGACGAAATCCCTCCTAAAGTTTTCAAGCACATCCTCACCTCCGACTCGCTCCCCTTGGCCGAATTTGAAGTCTGGAATTTGGCTTTCAGCTGGGCTTGTCACCACACCAAGGTCTTGAAATCCATGGTTGAGTCACAGGTGAAGATGAACATTTCTAGCGAAATCGACGACGATACACACTCGGAGACGACACCAAGCAACGTGGCTTCGGATGCGGACGCAGAGGGGATTGATCAGCCGCTCATTTCGACTGAGCAGCTCATAGCGCTGAATGCCGCAATTAGACCACTGACTCCAGCGATCCGTTTCACCCTCTTCAAGCCAGAGCAGTATGACAATTCTGTCGAAACTCTCACATTTTTCTTACCGATGCGTCGAGCTATCGAGGTTCAGCGGTTCTTCTCCCAGCCAAACAACACATCGATTGAGACCCCGAGAATAAAGAGCGTGGTTACGAGCGAGGATAAGAGCTCTTCTTCTTCGGACATTGCAAATCGCGAGTCAGCGACGCTTTTGAAAACGTGGATCGTAGAGGCCAATGGGATACCTGGATGCAATTCGCCGGCAAATTTGCGATTCAATAAATTATACCAAGCTTCCGATCATGGCTTCCAAGCCGCTACCTTCCATCAAAGGTGCGATAATCAAGGCCCCACACTCGTGCTTGTAAAAGATTCCAACGGCCATATCTTTGGCGGTGTCAACTTCAACCCTTGGAAATCAGGCGGCACATGGAGTCACTCCAGTACCAACTTTCTGTTTGGACTGCGTCAACAACCAATGAAATTCACAGTCACCAATTCTGCGTTTGGGAGCTACAACGACCCAAACTACGGGCCTACGTTCGGAGGAGGATATGATATATGCATTTGTGATAATCCGAATATGTCGTCATCATCCTACAGCATGTTAGGAGGTAGTTATAACGGTACTGGTGCATCGAACACGGCACTTGCTGGTGCGCGAAATTTTACTGTCGCTGATTACGAGGTGTTCTCTATTTCAAAGGTGTGATGGCCAGCAGAACAGTGTATAGACGTTATTTTTGTTTGGAGATTGGCCCAAGAAAGAGATTATGTTGTTGGCCTGCTTTTCTTGCACTGCCCCTTGTGTAACTTGAAAATAAATTTATCTTGTGCAAGGGGAGAGTGCAGGCTCTCAGATTTACAAAGACAGATACTGTGACATAATTCCAGAAATCACACGATCATCTCGCTTGGCTCACAGTTTACAGGAATGTAAGCTTAAAACATTGTCAATGAACATACATATAAGACCAAGGTCCCCTGTATTTTCAAATTTCAGCACACATTAAAAGCCCCTTATCAAATCACACACTACAAGGTCCAAATTAATAGAACAAATTGAAACCTGTGTTGGCGTCTCATGACCTTATGAGGAGGATGGTAAATTAAAAACGATAGGATTGGGGAATATCATACTATACGATTAAAAAGGAAAGAATATATTTACTCTTGATTCTGATGCTACATATGCCTGAACAAATAAAAATTCTAATCCCCGTTGTGTCGATCGCTGGCCTATGATAGCCATCCTTCGGATTACAAAGCGACGTTGGTTTACGCCTTTCAACAGAAACACTTGTTTTGCTTTCGATAGTTTCTATTTACACAATACCGACCCAAAC
The DNA here is from genome assembly GCA_003990745.1 of Jimgerdemannia flammicorona. Taxonomy (NCBI): domain Eukaryota; kingdom Fungi; phylum Mucoromycota; class Endogonomycetes; order Endogonales; family Endogonaceae; genus Jimgerdemannia; species Jimgerdemannia flammicorona. The sequence continues at coordinate 4,388 of RBNI01003394.1, forward strand.
ATTTTTAAAACCCGGCTTTTTCCAATGCCAGCAGTAAATCATTCTTTAATAATGCGATTTATCTGCTAACCATCTGCTTGGATTTTAGATTTTCGTGGCTGCTCGATTCTTTTAGGGCAACTGGTCCTTGTCGAAAGCATGTAGCAACGAAACCTGTTGCTCGCGCTCCTGTCATCGTCGCAGGGTCTGTGCTGTCCATAGTAAAAACTAGCCGTTGGCTGCCTATGGCGGTCCTCTCTCTTTCCATCGAGTTTGGAGCCTCTTGATATTCTCCATTAAGCGGGATAATGTTCCTGGAATTTTTCGGGTTCTGCGAAAAATATTTTGCACGGTTAGTAGCCCATCTCTGAATATCCTCATATCGACAGCTGAAGGATTTTGGCCCTATTTGTTGCACGACGCTACAAAAGCCAAAGAAGACATATACTCAGCAGAATTTTAGTAATACATATGCATAATAGTTGTAATGGCCGATTCTTTATCATACTTTTACATAATCTGTGTTAAACTATAATAATGAAGTGAATATTATAATTTTATTATTTAACTTTTTATATAAATAGGACAATATTATATTAGAGCTATGAACATAGTTCAAACTTCAGCAAAGTGACCAGAGCCACATACAAAACTGCTCATACAATCAGTAGTATCAGTTAGTTTTGAGCTTAGTCTCCATTCAGATATCATATACAATATTTAGCTTAGTCTCAGTTCTTCTATCCTTTGAATGCTAGCTCTAAGCAGTAAATAGTTAGTATGTTTCAGTAAATATTTATATGTCCCTTTAGCAACTGAGTATGTATCACATTCAATTAAGTGTATAGACTATACCAGCAACTTAGTTAGTTTTTCTGCTATTAGTTTTACACAACCCCTCCCACCCTTTCTTATTAGTTAGATATAATAAAAGGATAGCTTCTTTGCTTTATATGAATGGTGGACCTGGAAAGTATATACTTCCATATTTACCAAACCCATCAACTCAGCTTATATCAGTACCCAATTAGGCATAACTTATATTTATTAGGTCACCACATGTATATTCTACTTAGTTCACTCTATATATAGTCTATTTAGTTCATCTTATATACATTTTATTTATATAAAAGGATACTTTGTTATAATTAAAATTAGAATACATTTTGATAATATATCTAATATATTATATTAAAAATATTTAGATATATAATAATTCTGACTCAATTTAATAATATTTCTAATTCTTTTTATTTATATTTCTAAGTTAGCAATAATTTTAGTTAGTTATCAAATATATAAATAAAAATTCAATAGTATATAAATAGTATCTTTTTTAATACAATACTATATATGTATTGTAATGTGCCGGCTCAATGGAGGCAAATTACAAGGTTGAAGGTTGATATAGTTTGGCTTAAGCCCCCAGTTACTTTGTCAAAAAGGAATAAAATGTTCTAAGATTCCTGAGGTCCTTGGTGTTTAGTGGTATAATAGTCAATCTGAATACAACAGTAGTTCCTCAGTTCACGTAGTGGTTGATTTATGTGGATTTCCTTATTGGAACAGTTCTCTGGGTATAGCGGTGATTTGTGTGAATAGGTTTCCTTCCTGGGTCAACTGGGAATGGCAGAATTTGTGTATAGCATGAGTGGTTTCCTTCTTGAGTAATGGGTGATTTCTGTGTAGTGCAATGATCTCCTTGTGCATGACAGTCTGGCAATTTAGCAGTTTTCCTTATGCAATTTCTGCATGTCAATCTTGTGTAGTGCAAATGGATTTCCTTATACAGATCAACTGGGAGGGTGGCAATCTGGTGGATAACTCGATTTGGCTCACTGGGAATAGAGGATACCATGGATCCTTCTTACTGAGAATTGTACTAGCAGCAGATAACCTGATAACTTGGGCTCACTGGGAATGACGAATAATTCAGAGGTCATGGATTCTTCTGGAAATACAGATATCTCGAAAATGGTGGATTCAACTAGAAATATGATGGCACAGATTCTTCCTGAATCAGCGGCTTCAACTGGAAATACTACTTGGATTCTTGGCAAGTTATGTTAAAGACTGGCTTCATTTGCATGGAGTTACATCGTAGACTGGCTCCACTGCAAAGTTGCGTCAGAAAGACTGACTTGTGGCAAGAAAGGCGGGCTCTCTGGGAATATGGCGAAAAGGGCGAAAATCATCAGGCTTATCTGGCAAGTGAACCAATAACGCAGCCTATTCCTTAAGTGGTGGGTTTCTTTAAAAGGCAGCGAAGTTCTTCTTGAACTTAGGTAGCAAAATCAGCTTTGTATCAGAAAGTGGACCAGAGTGGAAAGGGGACCAATGCTCACAATCTCCTAACAGTGGCTGTAGAGTTTCTCTCAAAGTGTGGTAGGCAGACTTGACTTTTGCTTTTGGATTCAATTTCGGACTGAGGTTTATTCACTCTTGTCTCTGGGGTAATTTATACAAGTTGGTTGCTATCTGGTTACTATCTGACTAACTATAGACTTGCTATTTATGGTGTGTTTGGGCAGATAGTTACTGTCCAGCAGACAGCCACTGTCCAGGGGACAGCCACTGTTCACATTATTCTCTTCTTTGGTTATCTGGTTATTTATACATTTTTCTGCAGTAATGGTTGCTGATTACTATGCTATGCTAATGTTCACATCACCTGGTTAGATTTTGAGATTGCTACATTTCGTAGTTTATCACACCAGCCCCCACTGAAGGATAGTCTGTCTCAGACTATTCTTTAGTCATCATTCCAATAAGCATAGGTGTCTTCTATATCTATGCCTGTTCCATCATCTTCATTGTCTGTATCTGGGTCACTCCATTCTAACTCTGGATCTTCTTCTTGTTCTTCAGGAAACAGGAAGTCCACTTGTTGGAGAATACTCTGAAAGGTGGTCTCATTCATCTGATGGATATCATTGAGGTAGAAGTGAGACTGCACCAGGGCTCCAACATTTCATTTGTACAGGATGTAGATTTGTTTGGCAGTTCTTGTTTCTTGGCGGCTTATCCCAGCTGGTCCTCCAATATATGGCTATTCTTCAAGCAATTATCTAATATTGTAGAAGGCCTGTAGATGGTAGATCTATAGCAATCTTTGGGCAATGGCAAGGTTCTCTTGATGCTTCTGGATCAATTGTATTGGAGTTCCTTCAAGTTGGCAGAACTGGGGTAAGGGAACTGGTAGGGCCTGGAAGGAGCTGAGGACTAATGTCTGGAGACACTGATCAATCCTTTGGCTCATAGTGTGGAAGGAAGATATGGTTTGAGGCGATTGATGTGTACTGGTGTTCTCAGGATTCGTCCATCCATGCTTCTTAAATAGATGCTAGTTCCTCTGATATTGTGTATAAGATAAGATCCTTCCCATTTGGGTTCCAGTTTGGTGGCAAAATTCGTTTCAATCATACTTCTCCAAACTAGTACTTGATCTCCAATTTTGATCTCCTGATCCTTCTGTTTTTGGTTATAGTACTTCTTTTGTCTTTCTTGGGCTTTGATAATCTGTCCTCTGGCTTGATTACATAACTGTTCTGCCTTTTTGAAGAGGTCTCCAAGATTCTCATGGTCAGCAGTTCTGGTTCTCTTGGCAAACATCATTTTGAATGGCTTTTATTTGATGGAGGTGGCAGAGGTGTTCTGAATTTCCCATAGGATCTCAGGTAAGCAGAGGTCCCAATTAGTAGGATTGACTCAGGCAAGTCCTTTCTTAATGGTCTGGTTCATTCTCTCTGTCATGCCATTGGTCTGGGGGTGGTATGATGTGGTCCTTTTGAGGTGAATCTTGTGAATTTGGGCATAACTTATGATTATGTTGTTGATGAATTCCATGCCTCAGTCAGAGATGAGTTCTTCTGAGGGTCCATATCTGAGTGTGAGTCCATGGAGGAGGCCTACAATAGTTAAGGCATCTGTGATTTCTATTGGGAAAGCCTCAGACCACTTGGTTAGATGTTCCACAAATATAAGGATGTATTTGTTTCTTCTTGGTGTAACTGGTAGAGGTCCAATTACATCTACTCTCCATCTCTGAAAGATGTGAGTGGGTGGGGGAATCGGCTGCAAAGGGGCTTGATAGTTCTTCTTTCCTTGGTACTTCTGGCAAGTATCACATTTCTGGATGATGTCTTGGACTTGAGTTCTGAGGTGAGGTCAGTATTAATACAGTTTTCGAATCTTGTCTTCTGTACTTGTCTGTCCTTGATGGGCTTTCTGATGTTCTTTTTGGATAAAATCTTCTTGTGCCTTGATGGTCTGAGGAGCTTCCTTTAGGGTGTAGTTCCTTGAAACACCCTTCTTCTGGTTCATTGGGGCTGGTGGGAAAGTATATCAACATTGTTGTGAGCTTTCCCTGCTTTGTGGATGATGGTGATTTTGTAATTCTAAAGGATAAGGATCCAGTGGGCTAGGATTCTGGTAGGTTCTTTGTGGTTGAATAACCATTTGAGGGCCATATGGTCTGTGATCAGGGTGAACCTTTTTCCAATGAGATAATGCTTGAACAGGGTGACTGCCCATATGACTGCAAGGCATTCCAGTTTGGTGCTACCATAGTTCATCTGCTGCTAGTTGGTAGCTCTGCTTGTATAAGCTATCACATAGTGCTGTTGGTTGGGTCCTTCTTGGGCTAAAACTGCTCCAAGACCATCTTTAGAAGCATCTGTATACAAGATGAATGGCTTCTATAGATTGGGGCGCACAAGGATTGGTGCTGTAGTCATGTGGTTCTTGAGTTCCTTGAAGGCTTTTTCTTGTAATTCTGTCCATTTGAATGGCACTCTTTTCTTGAGAAGGATTTGGATTGGGGCAGCAATTTGGGCAAAGTTCTTGATAAACCTTCTGTAGTAGGATACTAGCATCAGGAAGAATAGTGTTTCTTTTGGGGTCTTTAGTACTGGCCAATTGTTGATCTTCTCGGTTTTCTTGGGGTCTGCATGGGTTCCTTCTTTTGAGACTATGAATCCAAGGAATTCGAGTTTCTGTTTTCCAAAGTAATATTTCTTTGCATTCAGTCTCAAGTGGTTTTTGCGGGTGAGCTTGAAGAATTCCCCTAGGTGGTACAGGTGTTCTTCGAAATTTGCTGAATAAATGTTGGAATCATCCATGTATACAATCAGGCAGTGGTGGATCAAGGGGGCATAGACTGAATTCATCATCCACTGAAAGGTGGGGGGTGTATTGCAGAGTCCAAAGGGTATTTGGAGGTATTCAAACAGTTTTCCTAAGGCAAGAAAGGCTGTCTTTTGAATGTCTTTGGGGTCCATGGGGATCTCATGAAATCCTGCGAAAAGATTCATGCTGCTGAAGTATCTGGCATCTTGTAGCTGATCCAAAAGGTCATCAATTCTGAGCAAAGGATAGGCATCTTTTTCGGTAACTGAGTTAAGGTTTCTGTAATCTACACAGAGTCTCCATCCTCCTTTCTTTGGTACAATAAGTATAGGACTAGCCCAGGGACTGGTAGAGGGTCGGATAACTCCATTGTCTAAGAGTTCTTGAATGTGCTCTTTTTTGAATGTTTTCAAATGATGGGGTATTCTATAGGGTTTCTGCTGGATGGGTGTTGCATTTCCTGTATTTATACTGTGGTGGTATGATGGATTGTATGGTAGGTTGCCATAATCAGTAGTGAAGATATCTTGATATTTGTTGAGAAGTTCTACTAGTTGTTGCTGTTGTCGGAGTGTCAATTCTTCTCCAATATTGGTGGAAGGCTTCACTGTCTCCTGGGTCACAGAGGGGCCTTTTCTTTCTTCTGGGACCTTTTGCCATTTCCCAATAGGTTTAGTTCATAAATTTCTCTATGAGTTTAGTTGAGAAAAGGCACCAGATATCCTATGATGGTTCCTTTCAGTAAGATGATGGTCTCCCAACTTTGGTTGGTTCTTTGGGAGTGTACTGGGTTCATCTTATCAGGGAATATGTGTCCCTCTATGTCCAGGTATGGGATATCTTCCTTGGGTTCAAAGAAGAGGTTTCTGGGGTCGGGTGGTACAAAGATTTTGAAGGTAGTTTGTTCTCTGGGCTCCAGGATGAGATTCTTGTGCAGTCTGACTGGTTGCCAGTACACTTGCTGGGGAACATTCCTCTTGAGGTGGTTGACTTGAAGGAGATGTACCTCCTTCCTGTCTGAACTTCCAAATTCCTTTGCTTGTCTTATTCCTTCAGTTAGTTCAGAGACTTTCTGTAACTGTGGGGTCTTGACCTTCATGAAGACTGCTTGGGCAATCTTCTGTCCCCTAATAATTTGGTGCCATTCTGTACTGCTGTTATGTAGGATAACCTTGATTTCACCTGTATATCCAGGGTCAATGGTTCCTCCTTCTACAGTTATTCCTTGTCTGGCAAGTCTGGACCTTGAGGTCAGTTGAATATAAGCTCCTTGGGGTAGCTACATGGCTAATCCAGTTCTGACCATGAAGGTTTTTCCAGACTTGATAGATTCATCCTCTAGGCTGTGAAGATCATATCCTATGTCTTCTGGGTGAACTTTGGTCAGAGGTTTGGCCTTGGGGTGCAGCAGGGCATACTGGGCAATATTCTTGCTGAGTTCAGACTTTCCTAAGGCTGAAGCTCTACTAGCAGAGAGCCTCTAAGCTCTGAGGTTGAGGTGTGGCCATCTGGCTCCAATAGAAGGGTCTCGGAGATAGTTAATTCCTCTACTTCCTGTAGGGTCCAGGGCTTCTATGAAGTTGGTGGCATCTTCTGCCCATCCTTGGCGGGTTGCATGTCTGATGAGAGCTAGGATATCTTCTCCTAAATCATAGATCTTGATGATTCTTCTTCCTGGCTTCTTGGTCTGGCTTTTTTGAATCTGACTTCGGTTATCTCCTTTCTTCAAGGTATGTACTGCAATATTATGACTGAGGTGAATCTTCTGATGTCTGCAGTCTCAGCAGTCAGGGTGTCTCTCATGGTTGCAATATCCCATTGCTCAAAAATGATGTTCCCAGCTATTTATCTCTTATTGTCTTGGAAATTGATATCCATCTTGATCATAAGTTGGGGGAAGGGTATACAAGGGATATATTTCTGTGCGGGTGAAGAAGCCTTGTCCCCTAAATCGACTTTGTAATCTTGTGGTGACTTCTTGAAAGGTGGTGGACTGTGCAAGGGTAGTTGGGAGTTCTGGTCTCTGGGGTCTCTGTCTTTCTTATTAGTTCAATAGATGACACTGATAGCAGTAGTCTCAGGGAGAGTGGAAGATCATTTGGTGTGGGCATCTTCCTAGCTGAAAAGCTTTCTCTTAGTGAGTTTCTTTCTTGGGAATAATGGTGATTGTGCTGGGTCCTTCTTCTATATTCCAAGGGTCATTGTCTTCAGGTGGTGTCCAGTGAGGGTCATCCCAGGTAATGAGTTCGGGAACCCCTTCTTCTTCAGGTGCTTCTTGTTCAGGAACTTCTTGGTCAGAAGTTTCTTCTTCCTCAGATGATTCTTGACCCCAAATCACTTGTACTTCTGCAGCTTCTGTTGCAGGTGTTTCTGGAACATGTCTGCATTTCTTCTTCTTTCTTCTGCACTCTGGGCAGGCTGTGCCAGGCGATTTCCTTGTTCCCATGATCTTGGAGAAGTGCTCGGGACATCTGTGTCTCTTGAGACATGTAGGGCATTCTTTGATTTCTCCTGCAATGGCTCCAATGGTGATAGGGATGGTATTCTTGGCCCACACATTGTCTTCTGGTCTGTCATCCACCAGGTTGATTCGGGGATTGAGTCTGGGATCATTTCCATCTTTGGATTCTTCCTCTTCTTCTATAGTAGATTCTTCACTGCTAGCATACTCTTCCTGAATAGTGACCTTCTTCTTCTTCTTTGATTGTTCATAGCTGATCACCTTAACTCTATACTTCTTGCCTCGATAGTCAAACTTGAGTACTTGTTGGCTGATATCAACAACTGCATTCATTTCCTTCATCCAGTTGGTGCCAAGAATCATGTCATAGGTGACAGCTTCTGTAACAACAGCTTTGGGAATGGAGAACTGAATGTGTCCCAGGGAAATGGTAATGTTTCATACTTCTCCAAGGGGTTGAGTTCAGGCTCCATCTGCTACTATGATGCTGAGGTTGGATGGTCCATCAATGGGCCATTGGAGGGTGTCCAAGAATCATTTGGCAATGATACAGATAGCTACTCCTATGTCTATAAGGATTTTCGCTTTTTGTCCTCCAATATCTCCATATAAGTAGGTGCTGACATGTCTTTTGGCTGCTTGGACAGGGATGGAAGCTGGTTCTTGCTGTGGGATTGGGACTTGGCCAGTGCTAGACCTTGTTGTTCTCAACAATTTGTTTCGAACTCCAGCTGGTATCAGTTGCAGAAACTGTAGGAGAGGGACTTCCATCTTGGCCTCTTGAATCTTCTGTCAGGCTTCATTGTAGATGTCTCTGGGCATGGTCTTTGGAGAGTACTTTTTCTTGGGCTTCAGGGATATAGGTTCCCATTCTGTTCCATTTCTTCATCTTCTGGTGGCAGCTCATTTGTTTTGAGTACAAATAGTGAGGGAGTTCAGGGAGGTATTTCTACCTGTTCTTCCTCATGCTCTTCATCTTCTTCCTGGATCATTCTTCTGCTGACATTTCTGGATGGCCTTCCCACAGGTCTCTTTCTTTTCTCTACTGGGTAGACTGTTTTTCAGATGGTAACCTTAGTAGAGTACAAGTCTAGGTCACTATAGTCTTTACTGTTGCTTGCTTCCTCGAAATCTTCAACAGGGTAGGCTTCAGTCTTCTTGTACTGAGTATCATTCCTTCAGTTTGGTGGTTCTGAGTCCCTTCGGTCACTTCTTTTGTTGTCACATTCAGTAGCATAGTGTCTGAATTGTCCACAATGGAAGTATTGGACTTGGGCTCTATCTTGGACAGGGTATCTTCTTTCTTCTTACTGGTAACTTCTGTTATCTCTTGGTGGATAACCTTGGCTCCTCTGTGATAGGTATCCCCTGTTGTCTGGGTAGCTCTGATTTTTGCATGTGGTGAGTTTTTCAATCTGTCCAACCAATCAGTCTAACTTGGAGCTGAGGTTTTGGATTTCATTTCTGTCCTTCTTTCCTTTCTTGACTGGCCTTCTTTCTTCAGATCTTTCTTGTCTCTGAAGGAGTCCTTATAGGGCTTTGATCAGGATGTCTTCTTTATCTTCTTTCTTGTCATAATCACTCCAGGTAGTTCCTTGTCTGACATCAAAGAATCCTTGAGCTGCATCTACTTGCTCTTCAGACCTTCTGATGCCTAGAGTGCAGACATGCTGAGTAATATTCGGGGGAATTCCATTCATGAAGGTCATTGGATCTATGATGTCCTGATTGATGGCATTGAACCCAGCAGAATGTATTCTCTTCTGGATTCTTATGAAGAAGGCTCTGGGTAATTCTCCAAGATTCATCTTCATCCCTATGATAGATTCCTGAGCCTTGTAGTGGGTTTTGTTTCCTGCATATTTTTCAATAAGCCAGTGGACCATGGCCTCATATTCTAGCTCATCAGACATTGCTGCTTGTATCTGTCTTGCTAGTTCTGAATCTCGATTGTTTGCTGTTCAATGGAAAATTCCTCTAGCTGGTTCTTTGAGCTGGGCTTTGTAGATGGTGATTTTTCTTTCATCTGAGAGATTTCTCAAGGCTGCAATTCCTTCAATTCCATCAAGGAATTCTCTGAGGTCTTCCTCTGGGTATCCTGCAAAGGTTGGTAATGAGGTGGCCATTTCATTGTCACTTTCTTCTGATTCTGGTTCAAGTTTGGATTCTGATTCTGATTCACTTTCTGAACTGTCACTTGAGATAGGGGTGCTTGGGTATCTTGAGGATGGTGTTCTGGTCCTTAGATGGAGTGGAATAGGCCTAGGTATTCTTGTAGGAGCTTCTTCTGGTTCTGTAAGGGGTTGTGGTAGGGGTTCTATTGGTGAGATTGGTGGAACTAGTGTAGGGTATCTGGCTGTAAAGTGTTGGGTTCATGTGATAAGATCTTCTAGTTCTTGTGCAAGTTCTCCAAAATCTCTAACAGGGCTATCTGTATTGTCTGGTTGATCTGGTTGGGGATTTTGGGCTGTACTGCCTTCTGGTTCTGGTTGGGATCCTTCTGATGCTGGGTAATTAGCAAGTCTTGAAGTAATTACCTCTCTTCCTGTCCAGATGCTGGTGATAACTGGTTCTCCTGTAGTAGCAGAGATTGGTGTTGGGTCAAATATATCCAGTTTGACTGTGGGTTCTTGTGAGCTGAAAAGTCATGTTGATTTTGAAATCTTCCCAGTTGAGCCCCCAAATATAACATGCTGGCTCAATGGAGGCAAATTACAAGGTTGGGGGTTGATGTAGTTTGGCTTGAGCCCTTAGTTACTTTGTCAAAAAGCAACAAAATGTTCTAAGATTTCTGAGGTCCTTGGTGTTTAGTGGTATAATAGTCAATCTGAATACAACAGTAGTTCCTCGGTTTGCGTGGCAGTCAATTTATACAGATTTCCTTATTGGGACAGTTCTCTGGATGTAGTGGCGATTTGTGTGAACAGGTTTCCTTCCTGGGTCAACTGGGAATGGCAGAATTTGTGTGTAGTGTGAGCAGTTTCCTTCTTAAGTAATGGGTGATTTCTGTATAGTGCAACAATCTCCTTGTGCATGATGGTCTGGTAATTTAGCAGTTTTTCTTATGCGATTTCTGCATGCCAATCTTGTGTAGTGCAAATGGATTTCCTTATGTGGGTCAACTGAGAGGGCAGTGATCTGGCGGATAACTTGATTTGGCTTACTGGGAATAGAGGATGCTGTGGATTCTTCTTACTGGGAATTGTACTGGTGGTAGATAACCTGATATGTAACTTGGGCTCACTGGGAATGATGAATAATTCGGAGGTTGCGGATTCTTCTAGAAATGTGGATATGTAACTCAAAAATGGCAGATTCAACTGGGAATACGATGACATGGATTCTTCCTGAATCAGTGGCTTTAACTGGAAATACTACTCAGATTCTTGGCAAGTTACATTAAAGACTGGCTTCGTTTGTGTAGGGTTATGTTGTAAACTGGCTTCACTATAAAGTTGCATCAGAAAGACTGGCTTGTGGCAAAAAAGGCAGGCTCTCTGGGAATATGGTGGAAAGGGCAAAAATCTTCAGGCTTATCTGGCAAGCGAACCAATAATGCAGCTTATTCCTTAAGCAGTGGGTTTCTTCAAAAGGCAGTGAAGTTCTTCTTAAACTTAGGCAGCAAAATCAGCTTTATATCAGAAAGTGGACCAGAGTGGAAAGGGGATCAATGCTCACAATCTCCTAATAGTGGCTGTAGAATTCCTCTCGAAGTGTGGTAGGCATACTTGACTTTTGCTTTTGGATTCAATTTCAGACTGAGGTTTATTTACTCTTGTCTCTGGGGTAATTTATACAAGTTGGTTGCTATCTAGTTACTATCTGACTAACTATAGACTTGCTATTTATAGTGTGTTTGGGCAGATGGTCACTGTCTGGTGGACAGCCACTGTCCAGGGGACAGCCACTGTTTGCATTATTCCCTTCTTTGGTTATCTGGTTATTTATATATTTTTCCGCAGTAATGGTTGCTGGTTACTATGCTATGCTAATGT
>RBNI01003395.1:0-15947 GCA_003990745.1 Jimgerdemannia flammicorona
TTTTTTATAATTACTCAGACTTCATCAACTAATCTATATCTATAAAATATACAGTCACTCCACTCTCTATTTAATTTCTCTAAAGAGTCTCTCTCTTCTCTCTATTATGATAGAAGACTACTTGACTCTCAATCACTATAACTCTCTCACTACTTTACTTATAAATATTCTCTATTAGACATTATCTCTATCAATCTTAAAGACTCTATCCCATCTATCAGTCAGATAAAACATCTCTTATCAATTACTCTTATCTCACCACTCTCTCTTTTAAGCTTATCTGCTAGCTCTTTTCAAATATATATAGCTAATATTCAGTTAGTACTATTCATAATATCAATACTCACTCAATAGTAAGCTACTCATTTTTTATATACCCCACTAGCCTCACTCTCAAATCTCCCTATCTACTCCTACTCTCATCAATCAGTTGCTACATTCTCAGATAACAACTATCTTCTTTTAAAAACTACTTATAATCTCATATTTCTCTAGTTAATTTATTAAGAATTTTATTAAAATTCCCAGTAGCTTATTATTATATAATAAATTATTATAAATAATATCTCTATATATTAATATATTGTGATGTATAATATAAAATAGAAATAGAAAATATATATTTAATTATAGTATATAAAAATTACCTTTACTATAGATATTATATTTAAAATATTATCAGTGAAACTGTTGAAACTTTACAAATATAGAGATTTCATAGATATAGAATCTTTATAATTATAAAGATTTTATAGATATAGAGGATCTATACTTATAAAAAGTGACTTATAGGAAATATAGTCATAACTTTGCCATCTTATAACTAGTAAACTTATATAAATATCCCAGTATCTAAAGTAAATAAATCTTAGATCAAAAGAGTTTGAGTCTCATTCTAATAGTCTGATGAGATCAGATAGATATTATTTATAACTTTGAGAAGTCAAGAAGAGTTATGGAAATCTGCTGTATTTTTCTAATTATATACCTACTATATTACAACTTGATAGCCATTGACTAGTAATTTAAGTCAAGATAAATCTCTCACTTTTAAGCTAAATAACAAATAACTAATATGATTAGTTAACTATACTTGATGAGCCTAAAAGCCATCTTTCACCAGTACCATTCAGGTGATACAAGACTCAGACAATACTTTCAACAACGTCTTCAAGTATTGGTGCTATCAAGATGGCAAGCAACACGTATTCTGGTGAGCATATTAGGCAGAGGGGCCCCAGTGCCTTTGACTGGCAACATGTGGGGGAGGGTCAAGGTGCTGGTATTGGCATGCCGAGTGCTTCGATGAGGGGACATGGGGCCGGGGGTAGTGGAAGAGGAGGTGCAAGGCCACAGGGGGGAGGGAGGATGACTTTTGTGGACAAAGTCAGGATAGGAAAGCAGGCAATGGGGCTAGATGGCTGGCTGGAGCTAGGGAAGGTGACTGCTGCAAGGAGGCCTCTCCTCTGGGGGGACAGCGTAGTGGGGCTAGTGGTGTAGTGGCTGGAGCAGTGACTGCTGATGGTGGTGTGATGAGCAATCTGAAAAAAAATCCAGATGTGACAGCTGATGGGGGACCTAGACAGGGGAGTGGCACAAGATCTGGGAACCTGGCGGATGGTGTAATAGGCCTGGCAGCAGCCCTGTTACTCAAGAAATCGAGATCAGAATTTGCCATCACATTGTGCTTCTGTGGCTTGGTATTGATAGTGAAGATAGTGCTGGGGCTGTTGGCGAGTGAGGTGAAGGGTGTAGCCTCAGTTAAGTTTTTGAAAAAGCTGGAGGCAGTTGAGGTGGGGTTTGAAGAGAAGGATTTGCTACTGGAGGTGGTGGAGAAGGGTGTGGTGGTTGGGGGGATTTCAGTGCCAATGGCGAGGTGTATGTACTGGGATCCCTGGGTGGTTCATCTGGTGATTGCGGACTTGCCAACGGTGAAGAAGGAGGAGGCAAGGAGGCTGGTCACAGATGTGGTGAAGGAGTATAGTGAGATGGTCGACATTGGGTTCAGGGTGTGGGAGGGGACTGAGCTCAGGACAGAAGATGTGGATGTCCAGCTGAGGCTGTTTGGGATGGAGAATACTGGGAAGGCTAGGGACTGGCCGATGGCACTGAAGTGGGGCCCGGTGGAGTGCAAGGTTTCGAGGGTAAAGGGGTCAGAGGAAGAAGAGGAGGACCTGCTGGAGGTGCTTGAGGACCTAGTGGGGGCTGTGGAGAGGAGGCAAAGGGCTTGGAGGGCTTACGAGACTAGGACGGTGGTGGAGGTGATCGAGGGCAAGAAGGTGCGAATAGACAAGGTGCTCTGGGAGAAGGCAAAGGGGAGACAGCTGCAGAAGGATTTACTGGCCAGTTTGGATGGGAGACCAAGGGTGGGGGCTATGGAGGAGGGTACCGGAGTGAGTGCTAGCATCTGGGCGGAGGCTGGGCAGTAAGGGGGGAAGATGAGGGAGAGTGGGCTGGAGAAGATAGTAGTGGATACAGTGATGGCAGATGATAATCAGACCCAGTATGGTGTTCCTGAGGTAGGAGAGGGGGAGTTGGAGGATGTGTCAGAGGATGGTTGGGATGAGTCTGTGCGAATGAAGGAGAGGAAGGAGGGAGAGGAAGATTTGGCACCAGTAGCAGAGGTGGTTGGGGGGGAGAAGTGGCTGTTGAGGGCACTGCAAAATGTAGCAGCTGAGGAACTGGGGGAGATCAACTTCCAGGTAATCAGTGAGGAATTCTGGGGGCAAGTGCTGAGAGGGGAGGAGGTCATGAGGAAGTTGAGGGATGAGATGATGGCAGCTCTTCTGGAGGCGGAGGAGTATGAGGTCACTGAGGCAAGGGAGGCCATGCTTTTGGGTATTGCTAATGAAAGGGCAGCTTATCTGTGGGGGCTGCAAAAGGGACTGGAAAAGTGGCAGGTGGTGTGCGAGGAGCACCAGGCATCAATGGAGATAGTGGATGGCAAGGACTGTGTGGAATTATTGGCAGCTCTGGACGAACAGCAAAATGTGGAAGATGAGATTGCAGTGGAATGGAACCTGGACCTGGCTGGAGAGGAAGTGAGCATGGAACTGTAGATGTGGGGATATTATCACTCTCAAATATTTCGCTATAAATAGTACAACCAACATTTTTTCTTTGAACATCAATGGGCTTAGAGGGACTGGGAGATGACATATGATCTTTGGATGGCTGAAGAAACTGGAGGCAGATCTATTCTTACTTCAAGATATATGGTGTGAGGGGGAGGAAGATGGACTGGAATGGACAAGAGAGTGGGGTGGGGAAGCAGTTTGGCAGGGTAAAGTGAGAATCCTGGTTAGGAAGGAGAAAGGGGACATTGCAGACATTGGACATTGGGGTAGTAGATTAGTGTGGGGGACATGGCAGAGGCCTGGATGGAACTCAATTGTGGTGGGATCTTGTTACTGCCCAGCTGAGAGGGGGACTCGAGTGGCGTGGATTGGAGATCTGCGGGATTCTGGGCTCCTGGTTGAGGCTGGGGTGGATTGTCTGGGGGGTGATTTTAATATGGTATAGGAGAGTAGACTGGACAGAACTGATGGGGAATGGGGTATGGCAGGAAGGAGTGGGGGATTAGAGGACTGGGAAGAGGTGGAAAGACTCAGCTTACTAGTAGATGCCATGCAACTTTAGGATGGGGATCGACAGCTATATAGGCCTTGGCACTAGGATTGATTGGGTTCTGACTGCTGAGTGTTGGGGCAATACAGTTTGGGAGATGATAGAGGTCGAGTGGTGCCCTTGGTCGGATTACTGGGGAATTCGGGGAGGTGGGAGGTTTGGAGGAAGTGGAGAGGGGCCAGGACATTGGCATCTGAACTCTTCATTGCTGGATGAGATGGACCTGTGGAATGCATGGGTGGTGGAGGTACATTCTAAGGTTATTGAATGGAGGCATGCCGGGATGAGGATTGGAGATAGGTGGCGAAGACTGAAATCTGAAGCTCAGCGGTACTGGGGGGAAGTGGGGAAGGAGCGGGGTGCTCAGCGGAGGAGACAAGTCCGGTGGGCTTCTAGGAGACTAGAAAGACTACTTCTGAATTGGGCTAGGCTTCTGGAGGAGGAGGAGGTACTGGATTGGAAGGCTAAGCGGGCTAAGCTGGAAGTGGTGGAACTGCAGGATTTGCTGAGGAAGGAGGAAGCAGTGCAGGCTCAGGCAATGGTGGTGAGACTACGGTGGCAGAGATTGGAAGAAGGAGAAAGGCCCACAAGGTTTTTGTCCCATCTCCTCCATGCTAGGGGAGCTAGACACCAGTGGGAAGGAGTCCTTAATGATGAGGGAGAGATAGTATTAGGTGTGCAGGGGATCCTTGGCCAGTTGAGCACTCACTGGAGTAATCTCTAGAGTGAAGAGGAGGGAGGGGAGGTGGTGCAGGACATTGAGAGGTATCTGGAAGAGTGGCACCCAAATCCTGTAGTAGGGTTGGGGGAGCTTGGCTGACCGGTTTTGGGAGAGGAGATCCTTCGAGTTCTGGTGTCAATGACTCTGGGAACGGCGCCTGGAGAGGATGGTTTGCCTTGGGACATTTGGAAATGTATGGCATCCATAGAGGAGACTCTGAAGGAGATGTCGCTGATGTGTGATACCATCATCAGTACCGGGGAGTGGATTGGAGGGCAGCAGTTGGGGCTAGTATCCCTGCTGTACAAGGACAAAGGGTGTAAGGAGGACTGGAAGAATTGGAGGCCAATTATGTTACTGGATATGGACTGCAAGCTGGTCACCAAAATCCTGGTGGCGAGGCTACAGAGTGTGGCCCAACAGGTGCTGGGAAAGGAGCAGCAAGGCTTTGTTGGGGGCCGACTGATCCGAGATGGCACAGCATGGGTTCACAGTGTCATTGAAGGCACTAGGGCTGCAGGGGTAGATGGCTGCTTGGTCTTCCTGGACCAGGAGAAGGCCTATGATAGGGTTTGGAGAGTGTGGCTGGAGAAAGTACTGGAGTGCATTGGAGTACCAGTGGGCATGTGTCAGTCACTTATTGGACTACTGGAAGGGAGTAGGGCTGCGATTCTGGCAAATGGACACAGGGGGGCCTCTTTCTCCTTGGGGAGGGGAGTGCTGCAGGGTGATCCACTGTCACCTATCCTTTACATCTTCACTTTGGAGCCATTGTTGGATTGGATCTGGCGCAGAGTTGGTAGACTAAATATCCTAGGCATCAATTGGAAGGTGGGGGCCTTTGCAGATGATATGGTGGTTAGGTTGAGTTTGGTGGCTGATGTGGCTATGCTCAAGGAGACAGTTGAGTGGTATGAGAGGTGTTCGGGAGCGAAACTCAACTGGTACAAGTGTGAGACAATAGTCCTTAGGGAAGGGGTCATAGGGGGGGGACATCATTGGAACAATTGTCCTGGCTAGAGGAGTGGTATGGTACTTGGGTATCTACTTCTTGGTGTATGGCTCTTTACTTCCCAAGGAGTGGTGGGAGTACAAGCTGGTAGAATGGGGGAAAGTACTAACGAGTTGGGGTGGTAGACAGGTATCGCTGGTGGGGAGGGTAACTGTTCTGAATATGTATTGGATGCCGAAGCTTTGGTATCTGGGCTACCATTTGGACTTCCCTAAGTGGGTGGTTAAAAGGCTTCTCAAGATGGCCCGCTCTTGGCTCTGGGCTGGACGCAGGAGTCAGATTGGTTGGGAGGTGCTAGTACTTCCTGTGGATCATGGAGGACTTGGCCTGGTGGACTTTTCCAAGAGGCTACTCTGCTTGAGGGCATGGTGGATAAAGAGGGCCAGTGAGTTGAGAGGAGGAGAATAGGTGCCCCTTATGCAGCATTTGTAGGAGGTGAGGGTGTCACCATGGGGTGGCTCAGGTGATCTACTGTCCTTGGTGGCCTTGGATAGTAGCTGGAGGATACGGTACAAAGGATTCTGGTGGGGAGTGGTAGATGGAGCCCATCGCATTGGAGTCCGCTGGCAAGGTACTGAAGGGGATGAGGACTGGGGTCCGGAGATGTGGAGGTGGGACAGGCTCTTGTTGGGAGGGAATCTGATCGAGGACTTCCACTTAGAGGAGGGTATGGAGTGCCTTAGGGGTCTGGGACAGGACCTTTGGCTAGAGACCTGGCAAGGGGCTGGGATCGGAGAGGGATGAGACTGGGCAGGTGTCTGGTCTTGGATCAAGATTGTGTCAAAGTGGCTCCTGCCAAAACTTTGGATAGCATAGTGGAGGCTGTTGCAGTGAAATGTGATGCTAAACTTTAGGGCTGGTCATCTGGTGGATGGCAGGGTCTTTGATTGTGAGGAGTGTCATAATGTAGGTCAGGAGGGTGGGGTGGTGCAGACTCCTGAACATTAGCTGGGGGAGTGTGAGAGTATGGAGAATTTTTGGAAGGTAGTTGGAGAGAGATTGAGAGTGCCGGCACCTGACCCTGAGGTGGGTGGGCAGTGGGTGGCACTGCAGTCGAGGCTGGTGAGGGGGGTGGGGAATGAGTGGCTAACGGTTGGTTGGGCTGTTGTGATATGGGTGGAACTTGCAAAACACTGGTGGAGCGTCTTTGAGGAGGGCCCTCAGAGGCCTGTGAGACTGAGGGTAGTGAGGTGGGAGGAGATGATGCTCGAGCTCTTCAAGGCATGGTGGATTGGTTGGGGCCCCAAGGGGGGGAGACGTAAGGGACTAGTAAGGAGGATTGTAGAGAAGAGTGGTGGTAGAGTTGTGGTGAAGGTGGACAGGGTGTTATTGGTGGGAACTAGAGAGAGGGGGGGTCCCTGTGGGATAGGTTGAAGGCATAGGCTGTATCAATATTACTATAGATGTCAGTTAATAAAGGGAGTCCAAGTGACTATAAAAAAAAAAAAAAAAAAAAAAAAGATGAGCCTAAAAGCTATTCCATACTATATTATTTGCTATTATTCAACTTTTGAAGATATGATTTATTACCTATACTCAATAAGTCTGAAAGTAATTCTGTAACATATAATTTATTATCCCATAATATATAATTTATCACTACCTGACTTTTGAAAGAAGCTGTCACCTAACTTTTAAAGATATGAACTATTACTCACACTTGACAAGCCTGGAAGCCATTCCATAATATATGATTAACTATTTTATAATATATGATTTACTCTCTTACAATATATGATTTACTATCTTATAATATATAATTTGCTACTACTTGATTTTTGAAGATACAAACTATTACCTATACTCAATGAGTCTAAAAGCTATCCCACAACATATGATTTGTCATTTTATAATATACAATTTGCTATTCTGTAATATATAATTTACTGTTCTATAATATATAATTTACCACTACTTAACTTTTAGAAGAAGCTACTATCTGACTTTTGAAGATATGAACTATCATCATCTAACTTTTGATAATATATGTACTACTACCTAAATTAATTATTTAAAGACCTTTTTGGGATCTTAAAAAACATTCTAATAATTGCTTGAATATATTATAAATATGTCTATATAGGGGGAACAAATATATTGTGACAAACCACGAAACATAGTAATCTCAAAATCTAACTAGGTGATGTGAACATTAGTATAGCATAGTAACTAGCAACCATTGCTGCAGAAAAATGTATAAATAACTAGATAGTCAAAGAAGGGAATAATGTGAACAGTGGCTGTCTCCTGGACAGTGGCTGTCCACTGGACAGTAACCATCTATCCAAATACACCATAGATAGCAAATCTATAGTTAGCCAGATAGTAACCAGATAGCAACCACAATATATAAATTACCCCAGAGATAAGAGTGAATAAACCTCAGTCTGAAAATTGAATTCAAAAAGTAAAAAACAAGTCTACCTACTATACTTTGAGGGATATGTCTACCAAAAGCCACTTGATCTAGAAAGGATTGCAACACTTAGGAGAAATACCTACTCTACAGCCACTACTAGGAGATTGTGAGCATTGGTTCTCTTTTTCCACTCCAATCTACTTTCCGATACAAAGAATGAGTCCATTTTTGGTCTGCTTGCCAGATAAGTCTGAAGTTTGCTGCCAAGTTCAAGGAAGAACTTTGTCACCTTTCGAGTTATCTGCCATATTCCCAGTTGAAGCTGCCAATTCAGAAAGAATCCATGACAGCCAAGTTATCTATGCTATCTAAGTTATTTCTCAGAAGTCTGCCAATTCAGGAGAATCTATATCATCTGCCATTTTCAAGTTATCCAAATTCCCAGAAGAACCTGATTCATGCCATCTGAGTTTCCACAACATCTGAGTTATCTGAGTTATCTGAGTTATTCGCTGCTGAGTTATTCATTTATTCCTAGTGAGCTGATACAGAAGAACCCACTGCCAGTGTAATTCCCAATAAACCATCCCAGAAAGAGCCCATGCCATCCTCTATTCTCAGTGAGCCAAATTGAGTTATCTGCCAAATTATCAGAATATCCCGCATAAGGAATCCATTGTACTATATAGAGATTGTCATACAGAAATTGCCCATTACTCAAGAAGGAGAACTACTAAATTGCCAGACCATCACACAGAGATCGTCATACTTTATAAAATTGTGGGATTCCCAGTTGACCCAAGAAGGAAACCTGTTCATACACACCAATCACCGCTACACCCAAGAACCTGTCTCAAAAAGGAAACCACTTGCACAGTATCCAGATCTTGACTATTATACTGCTAAACACTTAGAACATTTTGTTGCTTTTTGACAAAGTAACTGGGGGCTCAAGCCAAACTACATCAACCCCCAACCTTGTAATTTGCCTCCATTGAGCTAGGCACATTACATCTGGGGGCTCAACTGGGAAGATTTCAAATCGACGTGACTTTTCAGCTTATAAGAACCTACAGTCAAACTGGATACATTTAATACAATACCAACCTCTGCCACTACAGGAGAACCAGTTATCACTAGCATTTGGACAGGAAGAGAAGTAATCACATCAAGACCTGCCAACTACCCAGTATTGGAAGGTTCCTAACCAGAAGGCAGTACAGCCCGAAATCCACAACCAGATCAACCAGACAATACAGGCAGCCCTGCTAGAGATTTTGGAGAACTTGCACAAGAACTAGAAGATCTTATTATATGAACCTGAGACCATACAGCCAGACACCCCATACCAGTCCCACCAATCTCACTAATAGAACCTTTACCACAACTCCTTGCAGAGTTGGAAGTAGCTCCTACAAGAATACCTAGACTTATTCCACTTTGTCCAAGGTCTGGAACACCATCCTCAAGATACCCAAGCACCTCCATCTCTAGTAATAGCTCAGAAAGTAAATCAGAATCAGAATATAAACCTGAACTAGAATCAGAAGAAAGTGATGAAGAAATGGCCACCTCATTGCCAACCTTTGCAAGATACCCAGAGGAAGACCCCAGAGAATTCCTTAATGGAATTGAAGGAATTGCAGCCTTAAGGAATCTCTCAGATGAAAGAAAAATCACCATCTATAAGACTCAGCTTAGAGAACCAGCCAGAGGAATTTTCCACCAAATAGCAAACAACACAGATTCTGAACTGATAAGACAGATACAAGCAGCAATGTCTTATGAGCTAGAATATGAGGTCATGGTCCACTGGCTTATTGAAAAGTATGCAGGAAACAAAACCCACTACAAGGCTCAGGAATCCATCATGGGGATGAAGATGAATCTTGGAGAATCACCCAGAGCCTTCTTTACAAGAATCCAGCATGCTACCGGGTTCAATACCACCAACCAGGACATCATTGGTCCAATGATCTTCATGAATGGAATTCCCCCAAACATTGCCCAGCATGTTCGCACCCTAGGCATCAGAAGGTCTGAAGAGTAAGTAGATGCTGCCCAAGGATTCTTTGATGTCAGACAAGAAACAATCATGATAGGAAAGAAGAGAAAGAAGACATCCTGGTCAAAGCCCTACAAGGACTCCTTCAAGGACAAGAAAGATTCAAAGAAAGAAGGCCAGCCAAGGAAGGAAAAAGGACAGAAGTAAAATCCAAGATCTCAGTTCTAAGTTGGATCGATTGGTTGGACAGATTGAAAAACTCACTACACATGAAAATCAGAGCTACCAAGACAATAGAGGATACCCACCACAGAGGAGCCAAGGTTATCCACCCGGAGATAACAGGAGTTATCAGTAAGAAGAAAGAAGATATCCTGTCTGAGACAGAGCCCAAGTCCAATGCTTCCACTATAGACAATTTAGACACTCTGCTACTGAATATGATAACAAAAGAAGTGACTGAAGGGACTCAGAACCACCAAACTGAAGAAATGACACTCAGTACAAGAAGACTGAAGCCCATTCTGTTGAAGATTTTGAGGAAGCAAGCAACAGTAAAGACTAGAGTGATCTAGACCTATATCCTATCAAAGTTATCACCCAAAAAACAGTCTACCCAGCAGAGAAGAGAAAGAGACCTGATCCAGGAATATCAGCAGAAGAATTATCCAAGAGGAGAATGAAGAACATGTAGAGGAGCAGGTAGAAATACCTCCCCAAACCCCCTCACCTTTTGTTCCTGAGACAAATGAGTTGCCCCAGAGGGATGAAGAAATGGAACAAAAAGAACAGAGACCTGCTGCTCTGAAGCCCAAGAAGAAGTACACCCCAAAGACCATGCCTAGAGACATCTACAATGAAGCCTGGCAGAAGATCCAAGAGACCAAGATGGAGATTCCCCTCCTGCAGTTTCTACAACTGACACCAGCTGGAGTCCAAAACAAATTACTGAGAACCACCAGGTCTAGCACTGACCGAGTCCCAATCCCACAGCAAGAACCAGTTCCCATCCCTATTCAGGCAGTGGAAAGACATGTCAGTACCTACCTATATAGAGATATTGGAGGACAAAAGGTGAAGATCCTTATAGACACAAGAGCAGCTATCTATATCATTGCCAAATGGTTCCTAGACACCCTCCAATGGCCTATTGATGGACCATCCAACCTCAGCATCATAGTAGCAGATGGAGCCTGAACTCAACCCCTTGGAGAAGTATGAAATATCACCATCTCCCTTGGACACATTCAGTTCTCCATCCCCAAAGCTGTTGTCACTGAAGCTGTCACCTATGATATGATTCTTGGCACCAACTGGATGAAGGAAATGAATGCAGTTGTTGATATTGGTCAACAAGTACTCAAGTTTAATTACTGAGATAAGAAATATAGAGTTAAGGTAATCAGTTATGAGCAATCAAGAAAGAAGAAAAAGGTCACTATTTAGAAAGAATATGCCAGTAGTGAAGAATCTACCACAGAAGAAGAGGAAGAATCTGAAGATGGAAATGATCCTAAACTCAATCCCTAAATTAACCTGGTGGATAACAGACCAGAAGACAATGTGTGGGCTAAGAACACTATCTCCATCACCATTGGAGCCATTGCAGGAGAAGCCAAAGGATACCCTATCTGCCTCAAGAGACACAAGTGTTCTGAGCACTCCTCCAAGATTATGGGAACAAGGAAATCACCTGGCACAGTCTGCCCAGAATGCAGAAGGAAGAAGAAGAAATGCAGACATATTCTGGAAACACCTGCAACTGAAGCTGCAGAAGTACAAGCAATTTGGGGTCAAGAATCATCTGAGGAAGAAGAAACTTCTGATCAAGAAGTCCCTGAACAAGAAGTACCTGAAGAAGGAGAAGTCCCCAAACTCATTCCTTAGGATGATTCTTGTTGGACACCACCTGAAGATGATGACTTTTGGAATACAGAAGAAGGACCCAGTACAATCACCATTATCCTAAAGAAAGAAACTCACTAAGAAAAGGCTTTTCGGCTAGGAAGATGTCTATATCAAATGATCTTCCACTCTCCCTGAGACTACTGCTATCAATGCCATCTACTAGACCAATAGGAAAGATAGAGACCCCAGAGACCAGAACTCCTGAACACACTTGCACAGTCAACTACTTTCCAAGAAATTACCACCAAGTTGCAAAGCTGATTCAGGGGACAAGGCTTTTTCACCCAGACAGAAATACATCCTTATCTACTCTTCCACCCACCTATGACCAAGATGGGTACTGTTTCCCAAAACAATAAGAAATCAATAACCGGAAACATCATTTCTGAGCATTGGGATATTGCAATCATGGAAGACACCCAGACTACCAAGACTGCAGGCATCAGAAGATCCATCTCAGTCATGATGTTGCAGTCCACACCTTGAAGAAAAGAGATAACCAAAGTCAGATCTGAAAAAGCTAGATCCAAAAAAGCCAGACCAAAAAGCCAGAAAGAAGGACCCTCAAGATCTATGATTTAAGTGAAGACATCCTAGCTCTCATCAGATATGCAACCTGCTAAGGATGGGCAGAAGATGCCACCAACTTCATAGAAGCCCTTGATCCTACAGAAAGAAGGAGAATCAATTATCTCTGAGATCCTTCTACTAGAGCCAGATGGCCACACCTCAATCTTAGAGCTTGGAGGTTCTCCACTAGTGGAGCCTCAGCCTTAGAAAAGCCTGAACTCAGCAAGAATATCACCCAGTATGCCCTGCTCCACCCCAAGGCCAAACCCCTGACCAAAGCCCACCCAGAGGATGTAGGATATGATCTTCACAGCCTGGAGGATGAATCTATTAAGCCTGGAAAAACCTTCATGATCAGAACTAGATTAGCCATACAGCTACTTCAAGGAACTTACATCCAACTGACCTCAAGGTCTGGACTCACCAGATAAGGAATAACTGTAGAAGGAGGAACCATTGACCCAGGATATACAGGCAAAATCAAGGTTATCCTATACAACAGCAGTGCAGAATGATACTGAATCATTACAGGACAGAAGATTGCCCAAGCAGTCTTCATAAAAATCAAGACTCCATAGTTACAAGAAGTCTCTGAACTAACTGAAAGAACAAGACAAGTCAAGGGATTTGGAAGTTCAGACAGGAAGGAAGTACACCTCCTTCAAGTCAACCATCTTAAGAGAAATGTTCTCCAGCAAGTGTACTGGCAACCAGTCAGACTATACAAGAATCTTATCCTGGAGCCCAGAGAATAAACAACCTTCGAAATCTTTGTATCACCCGACCCCAGAAACCTTTTCTTTGAACCCAAGGAAGATATTTCCCATCTGGACATAGAGGGATATATATTCCCTGACAAGATGAACCCAGTACACTCCCAAGCAACCAACCAAAGTTGGGAAACCATCATCTTGCCAAAAGGAACCATCATTGGACATCTGGTACCTTTTCTCAACCAAACTCATAGGGAAGTTTATGAACTAAATCTATCAGGAAATGGCAAAAGGTCCCAGAAGAAAGGAAAGGCCCCTCTGTGACCCAGGAGACAGTGAAGCCTTCCACCAACATTGGAGAAGAATTGACACCTCAACAACAACAACAACTAGCAGAACTTCTCAACAAATATCAAGATATCTTCACTACTAATTATGGCAACCTGCTATACAATCCATCATATCACCATAGCATAAATATAGAAAATGCAACACCCATTTAGCAGAAACTCTATAGAATACCTCATTACTTAAAAACATTTGAAAAGGAGCACATTCAAGAACTCTTAGACAATAGAGTCATCTGATCCTCTACCAGCTCTTGGGCTAGCCCTATACTTATTGTACTGAAGAAAGGAGGATGGAGACTCTGTGTAGATTATAGGAAACTCAATTCAGTCACTGAAAAGGATGCCTATCCTCTGCCCAGAATCAATGACCTTTTGGATCAGTTACAAGATGCCAGATACATACTTCAGCAGTATGGACCTCTTTGCAGGATTCTATGAGATCCCCATGGACCCCAAGGACATTCAGAAGACAGCCTTCCTTGCTCTAGGAAAACTGTTTGAGTACCTCTGAATGCCCTTTGGACTTTGCAATGCACCCCCCACCTTCCAGAGGATGATGAATTCAGTCTATGCTTCTTTGATCCACCACTGCCTGATTGTATATATGGATGATTCCAACATCTATTCAGCAAATTCTGAAGAACACCTGCACTATCTAGAGGAATTCTTCAAGCTCACCCACAAGAACCACTTGAGATTGAATGCAAAGAAATGCTACTTTGGAAAACAGAAACTCGAATTCCTTGGATTCATAGTTTCAAAAGAAGGAACCCATGCAGACCCAAAGAAAACCAAGAAGATCAACAATTGGCCAGTACCCAAGACCCCAAAAGAAACACTATCATTCCTGATGCTAGTATCCTACTACAGAAGATTTATCAAGAACTTTGTCCAAATTGCTGCCCCTAGTGCTCCGAACGGATGGAGTTGATTCGGATGAGATTCGATTCAGATTCGTCATGTGATGGATTCGAATCAACTCGGATTGGTCTCGTGATCTGATCTGGATTGATCCAGATTGATCCAGATTGATCCAACTGAATTGATCCATCCGGATTGATCTGGATTGGTCCATCCGGATTGGTCCATTCGGATTGGTCCATCCAGATTGGTCCATCCAGATTGGTCCATCCAGATTGGTCCATCTGGATTGGTCCATCCAGATTGGTCCATCCAGATTGAAATCTTTGGTGTCATCACCCTTTCTTTTGTTCATTTCGCTCTTGTTTTTTTTTCCTGTCGCACTTTGGTGACATCACCCTTTCCTTTTGCTCCCTCTCCTCTTTTGTTCTTTTCTTTGTTCTTTTTCTTTGTTCTTTTTCTTTATTCTTTCCTGCCACATCACGAGCAAACAAAACAGCAGCACTTAATTTGTACATTGATCCAGTCTACTCATTTTTCACCCTGCAATGATCGTCAAAAGAGGGAGTATTCGAGGTGGAAATGTACTCTCTACTGATAATATTAGATTCTTTCTCATATGGACAGCATACAAGCTGCTCATCGAGAGCCAAAGGAGCGATAGTGGTGGCGGTGGCGATGGCGATGGTGATGGCGGGGATGAGGGAGAATTCCGGCAACAACTCACAGTAGCCCTTCGGACCTCGGAATTCACAGACCTCACAGCTATGTACGTGGCAGCCTTTTTGGAGCAGCCAATAGTAGATGTAGGTTGCTCACTCGGCTGCCACTTGTTTACTTGTGTTTATTTAAACTTCTCCAGCACGACCTAACCTCATGCTTTTCTTAGGGTCCACAGCTCTATGGTGAGATCTGCCAACTTTATTCGCAACATCTGGTCAAGATGAAGAAAGGCTGGTGGACGTTGTGGGGCATGCCTTTGGTGGCTGAGCTGTTGAGTCAATATATTGTGTGGCAGAGGTCTCAAAAGGAACAGAAGCAAGTCTTTGTGAGCAATCTTGTACAACTCATGCAACTCGTCAGCATGCAACTCGTCGGCATGCAACTCATCAGCATGCAGCTCACTCACTTACTCACTTACTCACTCATGCTCTTTTTCTGAAATACCCATCTCTGTGTTTTATTTAATTTCATTTTTACATGGTCTCCCACTAAAAAAACACCCACACCCGCATGCAACCTGCCCGCATGCAACCTGCCCGCACGCAACCCACCTGCACGCAACTCACCCGCACGCAACCTGCCTGCACGCAACCCGCCCACATACTTATCTCAGTCTCTCAGATCAGGGCTCAGTTCCATTAGAAAGGAGAGTTCAAAGTTACCCGAGTTCAACCACATCCAGTATCTGATCAAATAGAGAAATTCGAGGGCAAGATGTTCAGCATGAGCAGTACCAGCATTGTCATCAAGGCTTGGGGGTCTACATTCGAATCAGAGCCAATCGTACTTGACCAAGGGGTCCATTGGCCAGCAGGAGTAACCAATGATGAAGAGAACCATATCTTTATTAACGAATGCAGAGAGGTGGTTGCGATGGTGGTAAGGAACCTCTACAGCAATGAGCTTCGCCACCACATCAACGAGATTTGCGAGGATTGCGTCAAATACCAGATGGCAGGAAAGAGGGGGTGAAAAAAGCAAGGAGGGGGGGTTTGGACGGGAATTGGGTATACATACTGCAACACTGGCGAAGGGTGGGTTCTGGAGTTCCTAAATCCCCCGCACTCATCTCCCTTTTTTTTTTTTTTTAACCCCTTC
>RBNI01003396.1:0-15945 GCA_003990745.1 Jimgerdemannia flammicorona
AAAAAAAAAAAAAAAAAAAAAAAAAAAAAAAAAAAAAAAAAAAAAAAAAAAAAAAAAAGAGGCTTGCCATCAAGCTTTTTCTGAAGAGGTTTTTGCTGCCTCTGTTGCTACTAAGATTACTACCACTAATGCTGCTACTACTACTGCTACCACCACCTCCATCTTCTTTCAATATACTTGTATCTCTTTTGTGGCCCTTGTCTCCTCCCATCTTTTGGATGCTGCCCCCTTCTGTGGCTTTGCCATCCAGAATGTTCCATCTGCTACTGCTGACATCAATGCTGTTCATCATTTCCTCCTCACCAGTATCTCTTTTGTGGCTTGTCTTTATGAACAGAAAATGTCATATACTACCACTGCTACCTGTATTACCACTACTGCTCTCCTATCTGCCTCTTCTGAGGTTTTGGTCTCTGAGGCCATTTGTACTAAAGCTTACACTACTGCTTATACCAAGGTTTGCTCCTTCACCACTACTACTACTAAGACCCCTGCCAAGGCCCCCACCAAGCCTAACCAGACTTCTTCAGCCTCTTCTTGGTCCCCCTCTCCTGCTAAGATCTCTTCCTCCATCCCCCCTACTTCCAAATGTGGCCACACTCTTAGTTCTCACCCCATTGAGGCTTGGCCCTATGCTGTCTGCTCCAGTTACCTCCACTATACCTACTGGTATCTGGCTAAGTCCATCTGCCTCTATAGTAGTGTCCCTTGTACTGCTGTCTCTTCAGCTGCTTACTCTCCTTCTGTCTCCTCTGTCAGTTCTTTCTCTGCCTCCTCCACCTGTGCCCCTAAATATAAGGGCTATATGAAAGCCTGTGGTCATAAGGTCTAGCACTCTGATGGGGTGTGCTTTCACTCATTGGGCTCACCACCTTCAAAAAAAGTCAGAGAGAAGAAGAAGGCCTTCTACTCTTAAACTTCCCCCCAGCATGGTTCTCTCCCAGTATCCCCATCCCATCTCAGATTCTATCATTACTTCTGATATACCCTGAGTAGTTTCTCATGTTGTTCCCACTTTGTCTTTCCCAGTTGCTTGTTCCAAACTTTTGGGTTTACTCTTCTTCTAGAACACTTTTATCTCCTTCTTTTTCTTCAGGTGACTGCCTCCTCTCTCCCCTTCAAGTCTTTGCCTTATCCTTAGGTCCTCACTTTGTTTTTTCTACAACTCTCTCTCAATTCTCCTTTACTGATCTAGCTTGTCTTACATGTTTTCATCATACTCTTAACCTTGCTATCTTCTTTGAAGATTATGGTGAAATGCCCTCTCATTATTATGTCCCTAGTGATTAGGTCTCCCCTCCCAATATCTCTTCATACTGTATATTCCTCAACATGGCTTACTCACTGTCTGTTCCTGGACATGCTTGCTCTTGCTTGATTTTGGACCATGCTGTGCATACTATACTTAAATCAGTCAAGCAACTGCCTTTGCACTTGCTCATTATTACTAATAAGAAATAGTATTTTGTACTTATTTCTAAGTCACTCTACCTTAATGGCCTTTCTGCCCACCTTTGAGCCATAGCTTACAAGCCTAGTGCCCTTGGATTAGATGAGGTTCTCACTCTTCTTCAGGTTTCTCTAGCTCATGCCAGATCACTTTTGGACTTCCTGTTTGTGAACTCCATTTTTAACTTCTTCCAGGACTCCTTATCCTCTCTAGATATTTGTCTTCTGGTTTTTTTATGCTTTTCTCAAAGTTCACAAGTCTGTTTTGACTTAGCATCCCATTATGGCTACTTAAAGCTCTCTGACCACTGAGATTTCAAAGTAGTTGTCCTGCTTCTTCCTCTCTTGAATGGCTCTTCTTCAATACTGTCTTGGCCTGAGTACACTATTCTTCATAATACTCAGGAGCTCACCCTTCTTTGTTCCACCATTGTGTCTATTTACTGCTTTTCTCATTTAGTCTCTGGTGATTTCTCCTCCTTTTATACTGCAATTTACTTTGATGAGATCAATGATTATTTTACTTCTTGGGTTCTATTGTCTTCCCTTTAGATTCCCTGGTCTCATTGGCTTCTATCATTGAGCTTATGCTCCTTGTCTGCAGCTCCAACTATTTTGAGTCAGCTCTTGGCTCCTTTCACCAGACTTCTGGTATTGCCATGAGAATGAATTGTGCCCCTACTCTTACCAACCTCATTGGCCTGACCCATGAACTTCATACAATATATGATTCTTCTTCACCTCTTTCAATTATATTCCAGGCTCAGGATATCTTCTTTCACCAATATATTGATGACATTATTGTCCTTGCTATTGCTGGTATCAATATTTCTAGTGTATTTTATAGTATCTATTCTCCCCATCATTTTATTACTTGGGTATATGGTACAACTAGTATTTCTTTTTTAGACCTTTCCATTTCTCTTTCTCTCTTCCAAACTATTATTTATTCTTACTTCCCCCATTCCCAACAGTTCCTCAACTTCCATTCCAATCATACTCATTGCACTCTTCTTGAATGTGTTTATGGTGAGATTTGTTATCTTACACTATGCTACTCCTGTCATTCTGACTAGCTGTCTGCTGTTTGGGTTCTTGGCAACTTCATGGTTCATTGTTGTGCCTACTCTATTTCTATCATTCATGACCTGCTTGCTTCTGTTGAATGGTCTGTTATTCACTCTTTCCTCCTCTCTCTCCTTTATCCCCCTTCCCTCTCCTCCCTCCTCTCTTACCTACTCCATACCCCCTCTTTCTTTCCATCTCTAATTCTTATTATACTATTCAATTATGCTCACTGAGTTACACAATACCCTGACATTGTCCTGCACTTTTCTCTTTTATGCCATGGACTTTTGTCTCTTTCTTGATACCCTCTAATTCCTTGTTCACATCTTTCTTCTATTTCTTCTCTAATCCATCACTCTTATTTTGCATTTTCATCACCTTTCAGTGCCTCTGGTTCTTCCAGAGAGGATTAAAAAACATCTTTACCCCCTCCAGGGTCTTGCACTCACTCCAGGGTCTTGGTCTTCACTCTGCTCCCCTCTACTGCCTTTGGCCCCTCACTTCACTCAGGCTTGCTGTGGCTTGCTCCATTTTGGCCTCTTCCCTCACTCATGCTCATCTCTCTGAGATCTGTAGATGTTTTTTAATCTTGATTTGGATTTGTTTATTTGTGTTTATTTGTAATTTTATCCTACAACTAGGATTGGCTCTCCCTCTTATCTCTACCTATCTCTAGTAGTCATGTGGTTCCTAATTCAGTTTGCCCCAAGTTGTGATGCATCTTCTCTTTTAGGATCTCATTTTTTATATATAAGGACTACATTTTTATGTAGCAATAAATAGCTGATACATTTTTGGTTACATTCTTTGTTTATCTCCCTTATATATGATCTTCTACATATCTTCTATTAATTTTGATCATGGTTCTGGGTTTGCTCCCCCAGCTCCTACTGGGCCTTCCACCTCCACTCTGGTATATATCTCAATTTCTAAGCAAGGAAGCTGGCAACAATAACAAGTATAAGGATGATGATTTTACTCTTGAAGAATTATAGAGTAGAACTAAGCCAAATATATCTCATCTATGTATATTCAGATACAATATATATATCTTTGACAAAAGCAATATCAATCAGCATAAATTTGAGCCAAAGGCAGTCAAGTATATACTCCTTGAATATAGCAGAAAATCATAGAGACTTTGGAATCTATATATGAAATACATGGTAATTTCATATGATATACAATTTAATGAAAAAGAAAATAATAAGAAGATCTATGTGAAAGTCCCAGTAGAAACCTCTATATTCTAGCCAGTATAATAACTGGTGCTTCTAACATCCACCTGTCTAGTGGTTAATCAAACTATTTTCAACTACTATATACGTATACCTGAGCTAGAGTTGCCTGAGCCAAGGATCACTAAGATCAAAGATAAAGATGATGACAGTAAATCCTACAACGACAAAGAATCTTCTATAAAGAATAAAAAAATGTAAAAATGCTCCAACATATACCAAGAGATATATTCAGAATTAGAAAGTTATTGAGACATACTAGTGAGCCCTAGATGGCAGCAATGTCAAGACTATATGAGTTATGCTAAAGTATATAAATAGATATATATATATATCATGATATCTTCTGGTAAGCTAAGCATATATAATGAGACTATATAATGCCTAAATAATAAGAAATGGAAATGGACAATAGATGAGAAATACAATTTGCTTATCAATAATAGTACCTGGAACCTGGTGTCTCTTCTACCAAACCATCAAGCAATCAGATTTAAGTAGATATATAGAATAAAGCACAATGCTGATAGTAATATAGAGTAGTATAAAGCTTATTTTATTGCTAAGAGTTATTTGCAAGATTACAGTATAGACTATAATGAGATATTTTTGCTAGTATTCAAGCTTACTTTACTTTGAATACTTCTTGTGATTAGTGTAATATATAATCTTAAAATCTATCAAATGGATGTCAAGATGGTATTTCTGAATGGTAATATAGATACTGAACTATACATCTGTCAATCACAAGAATATAAAAATGGCAAGCTCATATATAGATTATATAAGGAACTATATAGTATCAAGTAAGTAGCATGACTATGGAATAAAAAGAATCAATAAGCATCTACTTAACAATAGATTCACATATTGTAAAGTAGATAATTGTATATACATTCAGCATTATAATGATGGCATAGTATTCATTGATATTGAGTTGATGATATAATCATTATTACTAGTAAAAACAGGCTTAACATCTTTCACCAGTACCATTCAGATGACATAAGACTTTGACAACACTTTTTCAATATTTTTGGTGACTGACAACTATCAACATAGATGGCCAGGGGGATGGTGGTGCCTTTGGCTGGTAATAGGTGGGGAGGAGGAGAGATGGTTTGGAGATACCAGGGGCCTTGATGGCTGGCCAAGGTACTGGTAGTGGAGGGAGGGGCAGCTTGAGGCAGCATGGAGGGGAGAGGTTGACCTTTGCTGACAAGATCAAGATGGAGAGGATGGCCTCAGATCTGGAGGACTGGCTGGGCTTGGGGAAGATGTCAATGGAGGCTGCTGGAGGTTAGGGAGGTGTGCCCAGTGGAGTGTCTGATGGTAGTGGAGGGGGGGGGAGTAGGGGCTGGTGTTGTGACTGCTGATGGGACTGTGACTGGGAATCTGAAAAAAAATCCAGATGTGATAGCAGTTGATGGATCTGGATAGAGGGTGGGCATAAGGCCTAGGAACCTGGTGGATGGGGTGATGGGCATGGTGTCAGCCCCATTACTCAAGAAATCAAGGTCAGAATTTGCCATCACAATGTGCTTCAGGGGCTTGGCAGTGACTGCAAGGATGATCTTGGGGCTGGTGGTGCAGGAGGCGAAAGGAGCAGCCTCAGTGAAGTTTTTGAAGGGGAAAGAAGGGGTCGAGGTGGGGTTTGAGGAAGAGGAGGCAATGCTGGTGGTCATGGAGAAGGGGGTGACAGTGAGTGGGGTTGTGGTTCCTATGGCCAGGTGTATGCACTGGGACCCTCGAGTGGTACAGTTGATGGTGTTGAACCTCCCTATGGTGTCGAAGGAGAGGGCTAGGGAGTTGATTGTGGGGGCAGTCAAGGAGTATAGAGAGATTGTAGATGTTGGGTTCAAGGTCTGGGAGGGTATGGAGCTCCGGACTGGTGATGTCAACATCAGGGTGAGGCTAGTTGGAAAGGAGAATATGGGGAAGACAAGGGATTGGCCAGCTACTCTGAGATGGAGACCTGTGGAGTGCAAGATCATGAGGATGAAGGAGACTCAGGAAGAGGAAGAAGACCTGCTTGAGGCTCTGGAAGATCTGGAAGGGGCAGTCAAGAGGAGAAGATTGGCTTAGAAGGAGTATGAGGCCAGGACGGTAGTGGAAGACATTAATGGAAAGAGGGTCAGAATGGATTGGGGGACCTGGGAGAAGATGCAGGGAAGGAAAATCCAGAAGGAGCTGCTGGTAAAGTTGGGCAGTAGTGAAGTAGATGGCAGTACAGGAGATGGGAAAGTAGGATTATGGGAGAGTGCCTGGGCTGGGGGAAGCAGAATGGCCCAAGGTGGGGCTCAGGCTGGATTTGAGGTGAAGAGGGAAGGTGGTGGGGAGGCAGATGCGGAAATGAGTGAAAGAGTACACTCTCAGTATAGTGTTCCAGGTTGAGCAGGGGGGGAGGAGGAGTTGCTGAATATCCCAGATAAGGAGTGAGATGAGTCAGTGAGGAGGAGCACTCTGATGGACCCAGAGGTGGAGGGTAGTCAGATCACCCAGGGTGCAGCAGAGGTGGTGGATGAGGAGAAGTGGCTGTGGAAGACTCTGGAAGGGGTGGTGGCAGAGGAGCTGGGGGGAGAGGATTTCCGGGTTATGGAAGAGAGGTATTGGGAGGAAATTCTATGGAGAGAGGAGGTACTGAGGAAGGTGAGGAATGAGATCCTGGTAGTTCTCTTGGAATCAGTTGAATACCAAGTCGATGATCAGAGAGAGAAGGAACTTAGAGAAATTGTGAATGATCGAGTATTGTACTTGTGGAACTCGAGGAAGGGATTGGAGAAGTGGCATGCAGTCTGCTTGGACTACCAGTCAGAGATGGAGGTAGTGGATGGGGTGGAATGTCAGTAAATCTTGGAGGCACTGCAAGCTCAGGCTGTTGCAGAGGTTGACTTGGAAGCAGAACGGTGCTTGGATCTGGCTGGAGATGAGATGAGCATGGAATACTAGACTGGGATCCCAAATGCGAACATTTTTCAATATGAACAGTACAACTAGAATATTCTCTTTGAACATCAATGGGTTATGGGGGGTGACTAGGAGGAGGTACATATTTGAATGGCTGAAGAGACTGGATGCAAATCTCTTCTTGCTGCAGGATGTTCAGTATAAGGCAGATGTGGACTTACAGGATTGGACTAAGGAATGGGGGGGGCCTGTGGTATAGATGGCAAGGGTGGGTATCCTCATTTGAAAAGGGATGGGGGACATTGGGGACATTGAACATTGGGAGTCTCGGTTGGTGTAAGGAGTATGGATGAGGCCTGAATGGAGCCCTTTGGCAGTTAGGTCATGTTACTGTCCAGCTGAGAGAGAGGAGCAGGTGGAGTGGATTTGTGGGTTAAAAGAGGCCAGTGTCTTGGGTGAGATTGGGTTGGACTACTTGGGGGGTGACTTCAACATGGTACAGGATAAGGGGATGGACAGGACAGATAAAGGGAGGGGAATGCAGAGCAAGAGTGGTAGGTTGGATGACTAGTTGGAGGTAGAGAGATTGAGTTCTCTGGTGGATTCAGGAAGACAGTTTTGGGATGATCATCAGATTTATACTCACTGGGCAGCAGGGCTGGGCTCTAGAATTGACTGGATTTTGACAGCGAATTGCTGGAGAGCAGATGTCTGGACAACACTGGAGGTGATTTGGTGTCCATGGTCTGATCACTGGGGGCTGCTTAGAGGGGGGAGGTTAGGGGGAAGTGAGGATGAATCTGGACATTGGCAACTAAACTCCTCTTTGTTAGAGGATGGGGCTTTGTGGGCAGATTGGAAAAAGGAGGTTATTGGGAATATTGAGAGGTGGTGGGACCGGGGCCTGGTGATTGGGGATCGCTAGAGGAGGCTGAAGGCAAGTGCTCAGGGGTACTGAAGAGAAGCAGGGAAAGAAAGGTGTGCCCAATGACAGCAGAGGGTACTATGGGCCTCGCAGTGATTGGCGACACTCATGGGGAGATGGGCGGGAGTGTTAGAAGATTGGGAGGCAACCGACTGGCATATTGTGAGGATCCAGAAGGAAGTTGAGAAGCTTAAAGAAGTATTGTGAAGGGAGGAGGAGGTGAGGCTGAAGGGGATGGTGGCACAGCTGCTGTGGCAGGGGCTAGAAGAGGGGGAGTGGCCCACTAGGTTTTTATCAAGGATGCTGCAAGTGCGATGAATGAAGCAGAGGTGGGAGGGTGTCCTGGATATGGATGAGAAGCTGGTGGTGGGGACTCAGGTGATTCTGAGATTGCTGAGAACCCAATGGGAGGATCTGTGGAGTGAGGAGGATGGAGGAGAGGATGCTTTGAACATTGAAAGACAACTGGGGAATTGGCATCTGGACCCTGTGATGGGCCTGGAGACTTTGGGGGACCTGGTGAGCAGTGAGGAAATTTGTAAGGTTTTGGCCATGACTAGTAAGGGGACAGCTCCAGGGGAGGATGGCCTTCTCTGGAATTTCTGGAAGAAGATGGCTGGGGTGGGTGAGGTATTGGAGAAAATGGCAGATATGTGTGGTGAGGTTCTTCGGTCTGGAACTTGGATTGGGGGCAAGCACCTAGGGCTGGTCTCTTTGCTCTACAAGAACAAGGGGAGGCAGGAGGATTAGAAGAACTGGTGGCCAATTATGCTTTTCAACATAGACTACAAATTGGTGATGAAGATATTAGTGATGAGATTATAAGGAATTGCTCAGCAAGTGCTTGGTGTAGAGCAATGTGGATTTGTTGGTGGCCAGTTGATTCATGATGGGATGGCTTGGGTACATGGTGTGATTGAAGGTACCTGGGCTGCAGGGGTGGATGGCCAGTTGGTCTTTTTGGATCAGGAGAAGGCTTATGATAGAGTGTGGAGGATCTGGTTGGAAGGAGTGTTGAAATGGATTGGTATTCCCCCAGAGTTCCACAGATCATTGATCAGCCTTCTGGAGAATAGTCAGGCTGCATTGATAGTCAATGGCTACAGGGGTGTGGCCTTTCCCCTTAGTTGTGGGGTGCCACAAGGTGACCCTTTGTCACCCATCTTATATGCCCTCTCCCTGGAACCCCTACTGGACAGGATCCGGCATCAAGTTGGGAGTTTGGACATTCTAGGGATAAATTGGAAGGTGGGGGCCTTTGCAGATGATATGGTAGTTGGACTGGGCTCATTAGGGGATGTGGGGGAATTGCAATGGTCTGTTGAATGGTATGAGAGAGGATCTGGTACTAAACTCAATTGGTACAAGTGTGAAACTCTGGTGCTAGGTGGTGGAATCATTGGTGGCAATATAATTGGAAAGATGGTGCCAGCAGGTGAGCTGGTACATTACTTGGGGATCTACTTCTCAGTGTTTGGGTCACTTCTCCCCTATGCATGGTGGGACCGACAGCTTCTGGAGTAGGGAAATATGCTCCTGTGATGGAGTGATTGGCATATATCCTTAGCAGGGAGGGTGATGGTGCTAAATATATATTGGCTGCTGAAGCTGTAGTATGGGGGATATTATCTAGACTTCCTGACTTGGGTGGTCAAGGGGCTATTGAAGATGGTGAGATCGTGGATCTGGAGAGGGCAGTATAGTCAGATTGGTTCGGAGGTGCTTATATTACCAGTGGAAAGAGGTGGACTGGGTTTAGTGGACTTTACCAAATAGCTTCACTGTTTGAGGGTCTGGTGGCTGAGGAGGGCGAGTGAGCTGAGGGGCCAAGAGTGGGTGCCACTCATGCAGAGGGTGTGGGAGAGCCAGTATTCCCCTTGTAGAGACTCTGGTGACCTGCTTGCAATGGTGGCTATGGAGGAGAGCAGGAGGATGCAGTATAAGGACTTTTGGTGGAGAGTGGTAGATAGAGCTAAGAGAATTGGACTTTGGTGGCAGGGTGATAAAGGAGAGGAGGATTGGGGACTATGGATGTGGTAGTGGGACAGGCTATTGCTGGGTGGTATTTTGGTGGAGGACTTCCAGCTTGGAGAGGGTATAGAGTATTTGTGGGGCTTGGGTGGAGATCTTTGGCCTGAAGCCTGGCAGAGAGTCAGGATTGACGAGGAGTGAGACTGGAATGGTCTCTGGCATTGGAGCAAGCAGGTGATACAGTGGCTGCCACCCAAGGTCTGGGTGGTATAGTGGTAAGTTCTACAGTGGAATGTGATATTGAACTATCAATCTGGGTACTTGGTGGATGGTGGCATGTTTGAGTGTGAGGAATGTTTTGATATTGGTCAGGAGGGAGGAGTGGTACAAATGCCTGAACATTGGCTTGGCAAGTGCAATATTTTAGGGGTATTTTGGGGAGGTATCATGGACTGGTTAAGAATGTGAGCTCTGGAGGGGGGAAGGGGGGAGATGGGAAAAACTTTGCCATAGGATGGTTGGTGGGGTGGGGGATGAATGGCTGACCCTTGGCTGGGCTCTGGCCATATGGGTTGGGATGGCTGGGCATTGGGTACATGTATTTGAGGAGAGCTAGTGGCAGTTCACCTTTCACTGGTAACATTCAGGTGACACAAGACTCAAGCAATACTTTCGACAATGTTTTTGGTAAAAGGCAACTAGCAATATAGCAAGCAATGACCATACAGGTGTGCATACTAGATCAGGTGGATCTAGGGCCTTTGACTGGCAGCAGATGGGAAGGGGTTATAGCCTGGGGATGGGGGCCTTCAGAGGACCAAAGAATGGAGAAGGCTCTAGAGGGGAGCTGGTACCCAGTGGCAATGGGGGAAGATCTAGTCTCCTAAGTTTCGCAGACAAGGTTAAGGGGAGTGGGTGGCTGGTGGATAGTAGGGCTGGTGGTGCTGAGGGGAAGGGCAAGGCAAGCCTTGGGAGGGGGGGCAGTGCTCTGGCTGGGAGTGTAGGTATAGGGGCTGGAGGTGCGATGGCTGGGGGTGTGACTGTTGATGGGAGTGTGATGGGGAATCAGGAAAAAAAAAGAGATGTGACAGCTGATAGCCAGGTGGGGCAGGGGTTCCCAATGCAGAAGAGGGACCTGGCAGATGGTGTAATGGGGCTGGCAGTAGCACTGTTACTCAAGAAGTTGATCTCAGAGTTTGCAGTGACCTTGTGCTTCTGGGGCTTGGCGGTGACAGCAAGGATGGTTCTGCAGCTTATTTCGAAGCAGGTGGCTGGGGCAGCTTCAGTGAAGTTCTTGAAGGGTCTGGAGGGGGGTCAAGGTGGGCTTTGAGGAGGTCGGTCCACTGGATGAGGTACTGAAGACTGGAGTCATGGTTGGAGAGGTGGTGGTCCCCATGGTGCGGTGCTTATGATGGGACCCCAGGGTGGTGCAGCTTCTGGTGAAGGGGGTGCCCACAGTGACTAAGGAGGAGACTAGGAAGAGGGTGGAGGAGGTGATGATTGAGTATGGTGACATGGTAGACATTGGCTTTCAGGTGTGGGAGGGAATTATGATTAGGACAGGTGATATTGATGTAAGGATTCAGCTGGCGGGAAGGGAGGCCATGGGGAAGGCAAGTGACTGGCCCTCGGTGCTGATGTGAGGGGCCATTGTCTGCAAGGTGTCAAGGGTGAAAGGGAGTGAAGAGGAGGAGGAGGACTTGTTGAAGGCACTGGAGGAGTTGAGTAGTACTGTAGAGAGGAGGACAAAGGCCTGAAAACTGTATGAGGAGTCGATGCATCTGGAGGTTGTGGGTGGGAAGTATATCCATATAGATAGGAAGCAGTGGGAGTGGGCCCAGGGGTGCAAGAGGCAGAGGGAGCTGTTGGTGAGTATGACTGGAGGGGTGAAGAAGACATCAGTTGGAGCTGAGGAGTCGGGAGATACAAAGACCAGTGTCTGGGCTGGTAAAGGAGGAGAGGAGGTAGAGGCGAAGGGGGCAGGGACTGGGGGGATGCTGGACAAGAACCCATTTGCTGACAGTACCTTCGAAGTATGGGAGCTGGAGTTGGATGCCACCCCCCCCCCACTTATTAGGAGGGGCCCAGTTGGGAAGAGAGGGATGACAGAGGATTCACAGATACAGGGGGCCCAGCAGGTATGCTTTGGGGTCCCTGATGTAGGGCAAGGGGGTCAGGTGGTGGCAGTTGGCGAAGACGAGCTGGTGGATGTCCCTGAGGAGGAGTGAGATGAGGCTGCCAGTGTAGGTACTGACACTATAATGCTGGACACAGGGCGGCCAGGGACTCCAGGAGGAAAGAAGGTGGGGAACTTGTTGTAGATGCGCAAGATGATGGATAATCTCGCAGTAGACGCTTTGGGAGAAGTAAACCTGTGGGTGATGCCTGAGGAGCATTGGGCATGGATTTTGCATGGTGATGGAATGGTGGAAGCACTGAAGGTGGAGATTCTGGGTATTTTCCTGGAGGAGGAGGGGTATGAGGTGGATGAGGTGAGGAAGACAGAGCTGGGGGTGGTTGCTGGTGAGTGGGTGGCCTATTGCTGGGCAGAACATCATAGTTTGCGGCTCTGGCAGAAGGCCTGTCTGGAGTATCATGAGGAATTTGAGGAGCATGAAGATGGGGCAATGGTAGAACTTCTGGGAGCATTGGCAGCACAGGAAGCAGGGGAGAGGGAACTAGCTGCTGAACATGACTTGGACATGGTACAGGAGGAGTGGAATGCAGACTTGTAGAGGATGGGACCATGATATATCATTATTCCCTATGAACAGTACAACCAACATTTTCTCATTGAATGTGAATGGGTTAAGGGGCTCCGGGTGGCATAAGAACATTTTTACTTAGCTCAAGGGATTAGAGGCTGATCTCTTTTTACTACAGGATGTTTGATGTGTAGATGAGGAAGATTGGGTAGAATGGACTAGAGAATGGGGTGGGGCTGCTGCTTGGTTTGGAAAGATAGTGATTTTGGTGAGGAAGGGTAGAGGTGACTTGGGGGGAATCAGGAGCTGGGGTGATCACTTGGTCTGGGGAAATTGGCATCAGCCAGGGTGGGAATCAGTGAAGGTAGGCTCTTGCTACTGCCCTGTGGATAGGGGTGAGAGGACTGCATGGATTAGGGGGCTGCTGGAGGAGGGTATTCTCTTGGAGGAAGGGGTTGATGTGCTTGGTGGGGACTTTAATATAGTTCAGGATCAGCATCTGGACAGGGCTGATGGAGGGAAGAGTGCTGGGGGTAGAAGTGGAGGTCTGGATGCATGGGAGGAGGTGGAGATATTGAGCTCCTTGGAGGATATGGGCAGAACTAGGTGGGGTGAGGCCAGGGTCTACACGCATTAGGTGAATGGCTTGGGCACAAGGATTGACTGGATTCTGACAGTGGAGTGTTGGGGTTCGGATATTTGGAGGGCATTGGAGGTGAAGTGGTGCCCATGGTCTGATCACTGGGGACTGTTAGGGCAGGGGCAGTTTGGGGGGAGTGGAGATAGACCCGGACATTGGCACCTTAACTCCTCCCTGCTGGCTGAGAAGGGGTTGTGGGAATTGTGGGTGGAGGACATTCAGGCAAAGATTTTTAATTGGGGGCATGAGGGTTTACCGGTGGCTGTCCACTGGATGAGATTGAAAGAGGCTGCGAGGGTTTATTGGAGAGGGGCTGGTAGAGAGGCTGGGAGGCAGAGGAGGAGGCGTACAAGGTGTGCATCCAGCAGGCTGAGGAGACTACAAATGGATTGGGTGGATTTGCTCACTATTGTTGGGGTGGAGGATTGGAGGATTAAGAGGGCGAAATTGGAGATAGTGGAACTACAACAGGTGTTGAGGGAAGAGGAGGAGACTCATATGTGGGGCATGGCTACAAGGCTATGATGGCAGGGGCTTGAGGAGGGTGAGCAGCCTTCTAGGTACTTATCAAGACTTCTCAAAGCCAGAAGAGTGCGACATCAGTGGGATGGGGTCCTGAATGCTGATGGGGATATGTTACACAGCATGCAACAAATCTTAGGGGAGTTGAAGGAGAGATAGCAGGGCTTGTGGAGTGAGGGAGAAGGGGGTGTTGATGAAGCAGAGATTGTGGACACACTAGAAGAGTGGAGGCCTCCACAAGTAGCTGGACTGGGTGACTTGATCTTACCGGTGCAAGGAGAGGAGATCCAAAGTATCCTGGTAGCAACTAAACTTGAGACAGCGCCAGGGGAGGATGGACTGCCATGGGACTTCTGGAAGAAGATGGTAAATGTCCCCGGAGTGTTGGGTGAGATGGCTGCTCTCTGTGACCATGTCCTTCAGAGCGGTGAGTGGGTTGGAGAGCAGGATCTCGGGCTGGTGGCCTTATTATACAAGGACAAGAGAAGGAGGGAAGACTGGAAGAACTGGAGGCCGATCATGCTTCTGGACATGGACAGGAAGATGGTGACTAAGGTGATTGTCGCAAGGCTGCAGAAAGTTGCCCAACAGGTGCTGGGGGAGGAGCAGCAGGGCTTTGTTGGGGGCAGACTTATAAGAGATGGGACTGCATGGATTCATGGTGTTATTGAAGGGGCCTGGGCTTGTGGCTTGGATGGAAGATTGGTCTTTTTGGACCAGGAGAAGGCCTATGACTGAGTATGGTGGGTGTGGCTGGGCAAGGTATTGGACCAAATTAGGGTTCCCCCAAGGTTTAGGGCCTCTATGTTAAGTCTGCTGGAGAGCAGTCAGGCAGCTCTGACATGTAATGGTCACTGTAGGAGGGCATTTTCCTTGGGAAGAGGAGTTCCTCAGGGGGACCCTCTGTCCCCTATTCTTTATGCCCTTTCACTGGAGCTATTGATGGATAGGATTCACCGGAAGGTGGCAGGGCTCTCTATATATAGTATAGTGTGGAAGGTGGGGGCCTTTGCTGATGATATGGTGGTTGGACTTGGGTCTGTGGCTGATATAGAGATACTCAGGAGACTGTGGAATGGTATGAGGCCCACTCGGGGGCGAAGCTCAACTGACATAAGTGTGAGACAATGATGCTAGGGAATGAGCTAGTGGGCAGAGACGTCATTGGAACAATTATCCCTACTGGTGAGGTGGTGCAGTATCTGGGCATCTTCCTCTCTGTATATGGCTCTATCTTGCCACAAGTGTGGTGGGAGAGCAGGGTGAATATTTGGGGGGAGGCCCTTTGAGGATAGAGAGGCCGCCATATCTCTCTAGCAGAGCGGGTATCAATCCTGAATGTATATTGGTTCCCCAAGCTATGGTATGTGGCATATCATCTCGACTTCCCAGTGTGGGTAGTGAAGAAGCTGATGAAGGTGGCTAGGGATTAGATCTGAGTGGGGAGGAGGTCTCAGGTCAGTTGGGATACTCTTGTGAGGCCAGTAGTGAGGGGAGGTCTTAGACTGGTAGACTTTCCTAAGAGGCTGCACTGCTTGTGAGCCTGGTGGTTGAAGAGAGCTATGGAACTGCAGGGTGGCAGTTGGGTACCTCTGTTGCAGAAGGTATGGGAGATGTGAACATCTCCTCGGGGCTCCTCAGGGGATCTGCTCTCTTTGGTGGGGCTGAATAACACTAGGCGGCTGCAGTTCAAGGGCTTTTGGTGGGGTGTGGCTGACAGAGCACACCGAATTGGCCTGCACTGGCATGGCAATGAGGGGGAGGAGGTGTGGGGGCCTAATATGTGGTATTGGGATAGATTGCTTCTGGGGGGTGCTCCTCTTGCTATGTTCGATATTAGGGAGGGAGTAGAGTGTTAGCAGGGGCCTGGCCAGGACCTTTGGCCAAGTGGCTGGCAGGTAGCAGGGATCAGTGAGGAGTGGGACTGGGCTGGTATCTGGTCTTGGAGTGCTGAGGTATGGAGGTGGCTTCCCCCCAAGTTCTGGGTGGTATGGTGGAGAATGTTGTAGAGGAATGTCATGCTGAATTTCCATATAGGGTATTTGGTGGATGGTGGACAATTTGACTGTGAGGAGTGTTACAAAGTTGGGCAAGCTGGGGGATATATACAGACACCAGAACATTGGCTGGAAGAGTGTGAGGTTTTGGGGGAATTTTGGGCTGCAATAGGGGATAGATTGGGTGTGGAGCGAAGGCTGGTGGGGGTGGGGGGTCGCTGGGAGGATTTGAGATCTTGGCTTGTGGGTGGGGTGGGTAATAGTTGGCTCACTGTAGGGTGGGTACTAGCAATATGGGTGGGAATGGCGGGTCATTGGCTCTTTGTTTTTGAGGAGGGGCAGCAGTTAGGGCTGCAGGAGAAGGTATTAAGGTGGGAGGAACTGTTGGGAGATCTGCTGACTGGATGGTGGGTGGGTTGGGGTCCTCAAGGAGGCTGACATCGTGGTCTGGTGGTAAAGATCTGTGAGCAGAGTGGTGGGAGGGTGGCGATGGTGTTAGACAAAGTGGTCTTTCATTGGGAAG
>RBNI01003397.1:0-15943 GCA_003990745.1 Jimgerdemannia flammicorona
TTCCGCATGAACGACAACATCTCGCTAAACGCCAGAGAAAAAAGAAAAAGAAAAAAAAAACACATTACCGACAACATATACATTTCAATAGCGCATAATCAAGATTAGAAATTAGACACGATATGCGCGCGAGTCATATTGGGATCGGAAACCACAATTAGGGGTAAAAAGCCTCATTCATATTTCATTAATCCCTTCGCATGAGCAGAGTTCCGAAACACACCGATCAAAAAATTTTAAAAGTGCACAGCTGTGGGACGCAAGCAAGCACCATGCAGTGTGCACTGTAGAAGCCCTGTATACTGTAGCTTTCCCACGCCTTGGCTGCAATAAGTATCTTTTCGTATAAAAGTACCCATTTGTACATCACTTCTTGCGGAGAAATCACACCCAGCAATGAAGATTTTTTGCATCCTCTCTCTTCTCGTAAACCTTTTTTCTCTCGCCCCCGTACCCCACGCCAAACCGACCCATTATCAACACAAGAACAGGCCTCGTTATTCTCACAGAAACACCACCAGTCCAGCGCCATACAGCAGCGTCGCCGCGTTGAATACCTGTCGTGAGTCTTTGTATGCCAGCTTGTTGCGCTAACTCTGGAAATTTCTGTGAAAAACGCTCTTAATCTTATTGTTCATTGATTTAGAGGTCACATTAGTGTATAAACTGACCAGTTATTACGAGAACGACCAGCCCGATTTGAATTACGGTGCGTGTAATCATTGTTTGCCAAGTCAATCTCTGTTGCCGTGCCACCACGTATAACCCCGAGCATCTGGCCTTTTCTATGCTAGGTTACGTTCAGAATAATAAGGATGGTCGCGGTTACAGTAAGTCAATCTCTTTCGTATTCACAAAATC
The DNA here is from genome assembly GCA_003990745.1 of Jimgerdemannia flammicorona. NCBI lineage: Eukaryota > Fungi > Mucoromycota > Endogonomycetes > Endogonales > Endogonaceae > Jimgerdemannia > Jimgerdemannia flammicorona. Next base: position 862 of record RBNI01003397.1, read on the forward strand.
CTTTGGAACATGTGCAACCGGAATCGACTAATCCATTGCCCGTCCTCACATCTCATAGCTTGCGGCTTCGCCGGACTCTGCACTGGAACTCAAGATGCATACGCCTTTCTGTGCGAATACACCGCAAAATTCCCTCAAACTTGTTTCCAAAAATCGATGCCAACGCTCGCCAAGCTCAACACTCTCGCCGAAAAAGGCAACGCCGGTGAGTTTTGGAGTATTTGTTTCCGCGTCAGCAAAGTCCTCGTTACTTGACCAGTTTTTTCGTTCTTTTCCTTCTTTGTTTTCTGTGATTCCCTCAGGTGCGACGAGCGATCTCGACCGCCAGGGTTTCGTTAAATGCTGGATCAAGTCGGCGATTAGCCAGCAATTCAGGACCATTTACTTCAATTTCGTTAAAAAGGCTTATTTCGATCCGTCGCAGAAATTGGCTGCTGATATTGGATTAAGTCTTCCCATCATTAGGGCCCAAATTTACGATGCGTACATCCAGGTTCGTGAGACAAAGACCTAGCTCACCTGATTCATACACAATAACCAATGATTATAATTGCTTGACGGAACTAGCTCAATCCCCCGTGGTTACTTTCTAATTTAACTCTGATAGCATGGTTCCGGCACCGAGCCCGACTCCATCGAGGCTCTGATCAAACAAACCAATAAGCGTGTTGGCAAGCCGCAAGATTCCCCTCAAAGCCAGCTCGCGTGGCTCTATGCCTTCCTTGAAGTTCGCCGCCAGAACCTTCGTCACCCGGCCGAAAAGAACAGCCAGGCCGAGTGGTTCCAGAGCACCGACCGCATTGACAGCTTCGAGTACACCCTCAATCGCACCCAGAACGTCGAGCTCACCAGCCCCGTCTATGCCTTGGGCGGCAACTGGCAGCGAGTCGTCATATTCTGCGACAAGAAGACACCGAACGGGTTTTCACTTGATCCACCCAAGCTGAACACCAAGAGCATCATCTACCCGGTCCCGATGCCGAACAAGGATACCACCGTGGCAAAGGGGTTGAATGGAGGGGTCAATTACAATAACACGGATATCGTCGTTAAGTAATGAAGCAAGCATTGGCATCGCAGAGTATTGTGGGCGATATCCTGTTTCAGCATGTTACATCCAAATTTGTATACCATTGGTTGAATTAATATAATCAGGCGCAAAGGGTTTAAATATAATCAAAATATAACCAGGCGCAAAGGGTTTAATTCCGAGTACTCACTTTGATATTCGTACAATACTGCCAGACCATATTTGTTTCGCGGCTTTTCTTCGATCATGAGACATGTGAGGGTTGGCAACAGTAGAACAGCTGGCAAAAGGAGTACCTTTTTTCATTTAGTTAATGTTTTCTAACAACCTATAGTTCCACACTAAGCGTGGCGGAAATAAACTCCGTAGTGGTTTTCAGCATAAATCTAGAGACCTACCTGTACAAAAATCCGAAGTGCCAAGCTTGTACGTATTGCCCATTATGGAAATCAACGTTCTTCAGAAATATTAGACGGGATCAGAAAAAGCCATAAAATGGGACACTAAAGCCGCATTCCGCTTCCTCTTCCTTCACGCACCGCATCTTTCAGCCTGCATCTTTCATTCTTCAAGGAAAATGAGGACGTCGCTGTCCCTATGTCTCCTTGTTGGCATTGTGCTGCTGCTGGTGCTCTCGGAAACGCGCGCAGCCCCACATCTAAGGAGGGTGTACAAAAACCATCTGCAGAGAAGAAGCGGCAAGCACAAAAAACCCATGGCGACGTGGGCGGGCTTGAGTTCTGCACCTCCTACGGTACATAGTTTTCATGATTTGTTTGTTTTTCATCCCCCGTGTCCAGAAACGGGTTTGGCTGAAAAGCTCATCGGCTACTTTGAGAACGAGTCCCCTATATTAAGCTACAGTGAGTGACGCCGTGCTCATTTCATTTGCATATGTGCAAAACGACAGCACGGTTTTGATGCGCCTACATACAATAGATCACATACGTATCTTGCATCCCTGCAGCATATGCTGAGAACGATCGCGACGGCCGTGGCTACAGTAAGTTCGGACTACTGTGTATAATTGGCCACACAGCCATGATATTATTTATCACGTTGAAAGGATTATAATTGACTCATCGATCCATTTCTTACATCAGATTGTCGTAGCTCTCGGTTATGTCGGTTTGTGCACGACCATGTAGGATGCTTACGCGTTCCTTAAGGGATATACCAAGAAGTAGCTTCGACAAGTCGATGGCGACGCTTGCGCACCTGAACTCTCTTGCTGACGCAGGCAAGGACCCAAGTAAGTTGAAGTTTGTGTTACAAGTATACATATTCTCTTCTGATCCGTGTGCCTGGTATGACGTTCATACAACACCTGTGAGTGAAATTTGGTTCTGCTGGTTATCTGCTGGTCTAGATATTAAGTAATACTCTATAAAAAAAAAAAAAAAAAAAAAAAAAAGATATTAAGTAATACTTTAATAAGAAACCTTGTAATTACAAATCGCTTGGGAAGGTATTCGACGAAGAGCCGATTATCACCTTGCATGCACATAAAACTTTCTAGAATCAATCATTCCCACGCAATGTAATCACTGGCCGTCGGCCAAAAATGCAAAATAATCAAAAAGCTGTTGCGATGTGGACCAAATTGACCAAAATGTTGGTTATTAGGAAATGCGGCATGTCGTAACCGGGCACCTGATCCTTTGTCGAATCAAACACTGTTGACATGACGACAATTGCGGTTCCTTTTTTTCTCGATATTTGTTGCAGGCCGCTTTTTGGGGCGGTGGGGTGGGTGCGGTGGGGAAAGCTCTAACCGTGATGCTGGACCAGCAGCGTCAAGTCCCCCCAAAAAGCCACGGTTCGCTTTATCAGGCGTGCGGGGTCTCGGGAGGCGCATGTTGTCGGAGTTCATTACACAGACACACATCCGTTGTTGTATGTAGTTTGTCATAATTACATACATAAGCGGCTAACCCGACCCTACTGTCAAAATTATTCCAGCCAACATGCAGGCTGTGGGACCCTTGCATTGATCCCCAACTAGGCCGAATGCACGAGCCCAGAGGATTGGGCGTCGTAAAGTCGAATGAAGGACCCACATCTCTTGTCGTTACACAGGCTTGTTGATTCCTCGGGATACACTTGTGCCATCATCATCATGCGATGCATGGACGAGGCTGAGTTCTAGATCGTTTACGAGTCGTAAAGATGCAATTTGGAATACATTTGGAACACTAGTGCATAATAATAATAAAGCAACACTTTCAAAATGTCAATCCTTGTCGCTCATTGAGGACTAATGCAGCATTAATAAATTAGTGCAGGCATTATTATTCGTCATTCATGGTCAATCCAAGTATATTGGCTTTACTAGGATAGTGTATATACGTTATGGGATAGTCCATACTCATAATGGCAGCCATGCTGAGTCCTACTCGCTCATTCCAACTCACAAGTAGACACGCGTTGTTTCATTTCAACAATAAACAATAGCAATAACAACCGTATGCTTCAAAATAGTCCGAGTCTAGCAATCCCATTCCCTTACCAACCCTATATTGTAGCCCCCAGGTCCACGGCGTCGGGATTTTCTCGACGCGTCTCCACGTGTCAGGCATAACGATTCAGGGATTCATAGGACCAGTTCTATTCTAGCTCGCCTGAGGGAGGCTTCATGAAGGCCAGGATGGACCAAGGAGTGAAATAAAAGAGTGAGTCAGTACCAACGTCCAGAAACTACATTTTCCGTACGACGAACAATGAGCATTTGCGCTCGGTGCGTCAGGTAAATCCCTTAGGTTTAATATCATTCCAGTGGTCTGAGAGGTAAAGTGTTGATCATCACTCGCGAATGAGCACATTCTTGTTACAGAGGAAAAAAGGAGGCGCGAGATGCTTACCATGGACATGTCCGAAAGGTCGAAGGAAGAAGGATAAAAAAATTTTCGGTGTGTCTATAGGGACGCGTCCGACGCCAGTGACTGGCGGAAGTCTGTGACGTCACGGATCCAATTCGTTACCCCGCGCGGTGCTAGCGGGAAACGATTCATTTATTTAAGCAATACCATCATTTCGCAACATACAACCGAGGTTCAATCGAGATCCGGCGCGCCATCAATCACAAATGTACTTCTCGCTTGAGGAGACTGCAAACAAAGACTGTTTGGACCTTTCACTGCATCCTTGACAACGCACGAAACATCATGGTCCAAGCCCACTACCTGACACCATATAAATATAAGAATAAAAATTCCTACGCCGACATTCCCCCCCGCCAACAATCACGCCTTCTTATCCATAGTAAGCCACCGCATCCCCATCCCCATCGCCCTCCTCCTCCTCATCACTTGCATCCCCCTCCAATTCGCACGACCACCAGTCCCCATCGCTCCAATTTGACAAACTTTCATCATCGCTCTCCTCTCCATCTACACAACTATCTTCTCCAAACCAATATTCTCTCATCTTCCTCGGCCCAACGACCCTCTCCATGCCTAACCAGCACAACTTCATCGCCTTACATCCGTCTCTCACGGCGCGCACAAACCTGGCATCCATCTCCTTCCTCGTTCCGCCCTCCCATCCTTCCATCCACCGATACGACACGCTTAGTTCCTCGAGCTTGGCCCACCCGCTCACATCCACGACGCTTGATCCCGTGAGCTGCGGTCCAGCGTGCTGGATATCGATGGAGCGGAGAGCGCGCGCGGCGGGGCCGGCGGCACATCGGGCAAGAAAGCGGTCAGAGACGGCGTGGACATTGCAGAAGTTGATACTTTCGAGGGAGTGGCAGGCATCGAGGAGGTCGGCAAGAGCGCGATCCGTGATGAGTTGGTGGGTCACGGACGTGCGGTCGGGGATAACGAGGGTGAGGGACGTAAGCCGCGGGCAGTGGGAGGCGAGTGCACGGAGGACGGCGTCGGTGTAGAGTTTGTCGCAGAAGATAAGGGAAAGGCACGTGAGGCGCGCGCCCCAGGTTTGGAGGCCGTGGGCGAGGGAGGCGGCAGGGAGGGAGGTTTGGTTTTTGAGGGTGACGTGACGAAGGTTCGGGAGGGTAAAGATGTGAGTGTGGTCTGGAGGCTTGGGGGCGACAGCTGGGGTTGGTGCTGGCGGTGGGGGCTGTGCGAGCAGTGGGGGTTGTGCGAGCGGGTCGGGCATCTGGCCGAACACGAGCATGTCATCGTCATCGTCGTAGCTGTGCTCCCCTGTGAGATCCAGCTCCTCGAGGGAGAGAGGAAGGTGGCGTACCAAGTTATCGGCGTCGTGAAGGGATCCGTGTGAATCTTCGAGGTAGAAGGACTTGAGGCTGGTCATGAGGGGGACGAGCGCAGCCAGAATCTGGGAAAAGGCGGCCGGGTACCGCTCGGGGATGTGGACTTCAAGCGTGTTAAGTTGGCCAGGTGCCAGTAGCCCAAAGATACGAACGAAGGTCGGCATAACCATCGCGATATTCAGGTCGCGGCGGAAACCGGTGACGGAGATTGTGATCTTCCTGATGTATCCGGCGTAGTCGAAGCCATTCTTGAGTGCTGCGCCGGAATCCATGAGGCGGAAAAAGCGTTTGAGGGCATCGAGGTGTGTCGGATCGGTGTTGCACAATAGATGGAGTTGGTTCCAGACCATAGGGAGGGCAACGGAGCGCCAGTCGCGCGAAACAGCCGTGCAGCTGAACAGGGGGGTGCAGTCGTTGACGTGGCCCTGGGCGTCGTCGGTGGGGAAGATGGAGAAGATGTGGTGCAAGATCTCAGGGGGGAGAGTGGGTTGTGGCATGTTGGGTGTGTAGGGAGGGTTGGAGAGAGTTGGGGGAGAGGGTGATTGTGCAAGCTCAAAAGAGGTCAAGAGTGAGGAAGGATGGTTGTGTTATGATCGGACAATCTATAACGACGCTGTGAACCTTCTGCAAAAATGCAATCACATGACAACATCCCTCCCCACAAAGGACGAAAGAAAGGATGCAGTTCAAAATTCCCAGGTCGTGGGCAGTCACGGAAACGGGGTATTGAATTTGTAATAAATTACAATGTTACAAAGTCAAGTTTTGTGATATCTTGCTTTGTCTCTCTGCAACCTCAGTCAGCTAGTGTCCAATATATCTTGTCTTGCTGCTTATTTCAATATAAGAAAAAAAAAATAGAGAATATCTTAAGATTTGAGATTCTTTATATTGGTTCATACTGACTCTCCATATTAGCTCATTATATATTTCCTAGCCTTTTTGGAGATAAAAGAGCCTTGTCTTATTATTTTTTCAAATATCTTATCTTACTACTCATTCTGATATATTTTGTCTTATTGCTTATTTCAATATATCTTATCTTACTAATTCTAATATTTTGTTTTATTGTTTTTTATCTTATCACTTATTCTGATATCTCATCTTATTACTTATTTCAATACTATACTTTACTATACTTTTTAATATGCTCTGTTGTTTATTTCATTATTCTATAAAACTTATTTACTAGTATTTAAAGAGTAGCTCTATTAGTACTAATACTTTTATCTAGCTTTTTTTTTTAGAAAGAAAGATATCTCTTTATTATTCATTCTGATGCTTTACTCTCATTCTATCACTTATTCTAATATATCTTACCTTATTACTCATTTCAATATTATATTTTATTATAGTTTTTAATATACTCTATTGTTTATTTTATTACTTTACTCTATTTTATTATTCTTTATATATATCTTCTTTTTAGCTTCTTATCTTTCTTTATACTCTCTTTTTAGCTTTCAGAAGTTAGTCTATAAAGTAAAATTTCTGTTAATATATTTTATCTTATTGCTTATTTCTGATATATTTTATTATACTTTTTAATATATCTTACTATTTATTCTATTATTTTATAGACTTTTTTTACTAGTATTTAAAAATTGAGTATTAATTATATATAAGATCAGTTAGAGAGTAGCTCTGCTTTTTGATATATACTATCATATATCTATTTGTTCTAATAGTAGATTTCTTATATCTAATCTCTAATATATAAACTCTATAGCTAGTTAAAGGATCTAACTTCTTAAGAAGAATATTAATAAATATACTTTAGATAATACTAGAGCTTCCTTTTTTCTATCTTTAATAAATATATATAATATTAAAATAAATATAGTAATAAGTATTAATAATTAAGTTAATATAGAAGATAGTTATTATTTTTATAAAAAAGAGTAAGTATAAAGTAAGTCTTAATTTAATTTAGTAATTTATTAATTTATTAACTTATTATTTCATCTTGGTCTAATCCTAAACTAAATTATTTTGACTTTGAAACTTCAGTAGAGAAAACTTTAGTAGAGGGGACTTTGACAGAGGAGAGAAACTTTAGCAGAGAGAACTTTAGTAGAGAAGATTTTAGTAAAGAGAACTTTAATAGAGAAAACTTCAGTAGAGCAGAGAGACTTTGATAGAGAGAACTTTGACAGAGAAGAGAGGACTTTAGTAGAGCAGAGAGACTTTAACAGAAGAGAGAGGACTCCAGTAGAGTAGAGTGACTTTGACAGAGAGAACTTTAGTAAAAAAGAGATACATAATTTCAATAAAGAGAACTTTAGTAAAAAAGACTTTAGTAAAAAGAGAGGACTGTAGTAGATTCAGTAGAGAACAAGAATAAAATCTCATTATAGTTTCAAATTCATACTCTTGTTAAAATATAAAAATTATAAAAATTATATAAAATAGATATTTGCTTTTTGTTTTTATTTCTCTATTATTAGTATTTATTAGAAAAATATATTATTTATTTTTTAATTTTATAAAAAAAGTCTATATTTTGTAAATAACTATATCTATCAATCTTCTTAAAGTCTTGATCATAAGTTTAGTCTAAGTGACTACTCTAAAAAACAGTTATATAAGTTTTTACTTTTATAATTACTTTTTCTATTTATTACTTATCTCTTATCTTCTTATCTAATACAATTTACTAATCTTTTAATATTACTATTAGTATCTAGAACCAATCATCAGACTAGATTTGTTATCTTGAAATAATATAATCTATATTAACTATTTATACTAATATTAAATCTCAAGTTTACTAATTTACTATTTTTGATATTTTATTTGTAGACTCTTTTGATTTACTTATAGATCTTTACTCAGTTTTCTGTATCTTATAAAAACTTATCTCACTAGATAATATTAGTATAAATATAGTTATAGCTAATACTAATATATTGTAATAGTTAATCTAAATTAATAACATAAATTAAAAGAATAGATATTTGATCACAATATCTGAATCTAATTCCCAAATATAGTATAGTCTTACAAATAGTAGTTATTCTATAAATATAGAAACTTTAACAATTACTAAGATTTTGCAGATATTGAAATTTTTGCAATTATTGAAATTATAGTAAATATTAAAAGATTCAATACTTGTAAAAAGTAACTCATAGAAAATATAATCATAATATAGCCTCTTTATAGCTAGTAAACTTATATAAATATTTCAATATCTAGAGTAAATAAACCTCAGATTAAAATAGTTTAAAGTAAAGAGAAAGTAAGAGAACTAGTAAGTCTATAGATAGATATACTTTAAACTTATATCTCTATATTCTGAGAACTCTGTGAGAGTCAGAACAAGATCAAGTTTTAAGATATAGAAATCTATCATACTTTTGAGATTAAACATCTGCTACATTATAACTTAGTATCTATTGACTGGTAATTCAAGATAAATTTCTCACTTTTAAGCTAAATAATGAATAATTACTACTATCTAAACAACTATTGTCACATAGTGGTTGCTGAGTCCTTCAAATATACCAGATTCTCTTCAAGGTATATCTCTTAGACTAACTCAAGTTTGTTATAAGCAAGTTCTTATTGGAGTATCTTCCCAAGGTCTTATAGTCCTCAAACTTCTTATCTTTAAACTGTCTTATTATCTCTTAGATTGCTTGTAAAGAAGTGTGTATATTGTACTAAGAGGAACTGACTTTATTTCAGAGGAAATAAGAGGGGTATTTATACAAAATATAATTCAATGGTTGCTAAGATATAAAGCTAAATATAAATTCCAATAACTAAAATAAATGGTTGTACAGGTTCAGAATGCTAGTATAATTTGGTATCACATCAGAATACTAGTACTGGCATTATTCAGTGTAACCAAGAGACTTAGAGCAGAATGTTCAAGACCATAGGAACTTCATCATCAGAGGTCAGGATGTCTTTGAAAGAGATGAGGTCTGCGAATTTATTGTTATCATATAGATCATGCATTTCACATACTTCATATACTTCATCATGTATCTTGTGTATATCATGTGGGATGATGTCATCACCAATGATGTCATCACATTCAGTGGTAGGGAAATTGAGGGCTCTCCAATCTATGAGGTTCTCTTCCACAAAATAGGGGACAAATGTAGAGTCTTGAGGGAGTCTAATCTAGATGCTTGGGTCTTGGAATACTGAGATCAATCCTTGCAGGAATTGGTCTGGGTTATCCTGAAGGATGAGATGCCAGAAGTCTTCTACTTCATCACTATTGAGGGTGATAGTGGACTGGGCTTCTGTAGCCACCCTGGCTTCTAGTATATTGATATGGCAGGATGACAGGTCTCTGAAGTCTGAGACTCTAACATATTCTAAGTTAGGGATTGACCATGGTGCATGCCTGAAGATCTGATGGATCTTCTTAACTGTCCTTGTCTTGTATATATCCATAAGAGTGGCATCTTGTAGCTCTTGAGGGCTGGCCTGTGGGAACTCCTGGCAGAGGAGGTTTCCTATTTTATACTTCTGCCATATTTAGAGGTATTTGGTAGCAATGGTGATCCTTATTTCTATTTCATGGTAGTAGAGGATATAATTATAAGGGTTACCAGTACCCAGGTTGACACTAGGAGTCCTTCTTGAGCGGGTCCTCATGGCTCTTCTGATGTCTTGGAACATTCTTTCTTCAACTGAGATGCCTTGGTAGTTCCTTAACCTTGAGGTTTGGTGAGCAGTAGGCATTTTGTTTGTGGTAAATCTTTGAGCTATTTTGGGATTAGTGGGTCTTGTTGATTGCTGCTACTGTGGTTCCTTAATCCTTCTTTTATATTTCTCAAGATATCTGAACTATGGTTGCAATGACTCACAGTTGGTCATTATTGCTTATCTCATATGCCATATGATCTTCTTGTACTCCAATCTGGTGGCTTGTAAGGAAAGACTGTCTCTTATACTGATGTTATCATTCTAGGATCACCATTACATTATATAAACTAAATTGAAATATCTAGATAAGATAGTGTAATATACTGGCTCAATGGAGGCAAATTACAAGGTAGGGGGTTAATGTAGTTTGGCTTGAGCCCTCAGTTACTTTGTCAAAAAGCAATAAAATATTCTAAGATTCCTGAGGTCCTTGGTGTTTAGTGGTATAATAGTCAAAGCTAGATATCTGTAAGTGATTTGTGTGTCGATTTCCTAATTGGGATGGTTCTTGGTGTAGTAGCAATTTGTGTGAATGGGTTTTCTTCTTGGGTCAACTGGGAATGGTGGAATTTGTGTAGTGTGATAATCTTATACATGACGGTCTGGCAATTTAGCAGTTCTCCTTATACAATTTCTGTATAATGATCTTGTGTAGCATGACAATCTCTTGTATAGCATGATGATCTCCTTATACATGATGGTCTGGCAATTTAGTGGTTCTCTTTATGTAGATTTGGTGGACAACTTGATTTGGCTCACTGGGAATTATGCTGGTACAGTTTCTTCTGTACTGGGCTCACTGGGAATAAATAAATAACTCAGATGTTGTGGATTCTTCCTGAATCAGCAGCTTCAACTAGGAATGCAGTGAATAACTTAGAAGCGGCAGATGATATGGATTTGGCTTCAAAACTGATGGCTTTGGAAAAGGGTCTCTTGGTAAAGTTACATCAAAGACTGGCTTTATTTGTACAGAGTTATGTTGTTAGACTGGCTCTACTGTGAAGTTGCATCAGAAACTGGCTTGAGCAAGGCAGCTTTCTCTTAGGCAGAAATCTTCAGGCTTATCTGGCAAGCAAACCAATAGTGCAGCTTATTTCTTAAGTAGTGAGTTTCTTTTCAAAAGGTGGCGAAGTTCTTTACTCAAACTTAGGTGGCAAATCTTTAAGCTTTGTATTGGAAAGTAGACTGGAGTGGGGAAAAGAGACCAATGCTCAATCTTTAGAGGCTTCTTTGGTTTGCTTCAACTTTTCGGACTGAGGTTTATTCACTCTTGTCTCTGGGGTAATTTATACAAGTTGGTTGCTATCTGGTTACTATGTGGCTAACTATAGATCTGCTACTTATGGCAGGTGTATAGAGTCTGCACAAGTAAACAGACCCTTTCTAGTATGTCTGACTATTTATACAGTTTTCCACAGCAATGGTTGCTGGTTACTATGCTGTGTATTTATGTCATCTTGGCTAATTGTTCACGTCATCTGGTTAAGATATAATTCAGGTAGTACATTTTGATTTGTCACATCAGCCCTCACTGAAGGATAGTCTGTCCCAGACTATTCTTCAGTTATCATCTCAATAAGCATAGACTGCTTCTGTATCTATATCTGTTCTATCATCTTCATTGTCTATACTAGGGTCACTCCATTCTATGGGCTCTTCTTCTTCTTTGGGGAATAGGATTTTGACAGAGTTGATGATGCTCAAATAGGTAATAGAGTTCATTCCTTGAATATCATTCAGGGAGAATTGTGCCTGTATCAGGGCTGTAACATTTCATTTGTAAATGGTATATAGTCTGTCTGCAGCAGTAGTGTCTCTTCTGGTCAGACCTGTGGTATTCCTGATGTAGGTCTGCTCTGGGGCTGAGAGGTTCTGCAATTGTTCACCAATTGTATAATAGGCCTGCAGTTGGTGGACTTGTAGTAGGCATCTGGCCAGGGTGAGATTTTCTTGATAAGCTTGGATCCTCTGAAGGGGGCTTCCATTAGCTTGGCTGAATTGGAGTAGAGGGACTGGTAGGGCTTGGAAGGAGCTGAGGACCAATGTCTGGAGGTGCTGATCAATCCTTTGGCTCATGGTGTAGAGGAGAGATATAGTTTGAGGTAATTGATGTATACTGGTATTCTTAGGGTTCATCCATTCATACTTCTTAAATAGATGCTGGTTTCTCTGATATTGTGTACAAGATAAGGTCCTTCCCATTTGGGTTCCAGTTTGGCGGCAAAATTCGTTTCAATCATACTTCTCCAAACTAGTACTTGATCTCCAATCTTGATCTCCTGATCCTTCTGTTTTTGGTTATAATACTTCTTTTGTCTTTCTTGGGCTTTGATAATCTGTCTTTGGGCTTGATTATATAACTGTTCTGCCTTCTTGAGGAGGTCTCCAAGATTCTCATAGTCAGTAGTTCTGGTTCTCTTGGCAAATATCATTTTGAATAGCTTTTGTTTGGTGGAGATGGCAGGGGTATTCTGAATTTCCCATAGGATCTCAGGTAAGCAGAGGTCCCAATTAGTAGGATTGACTTGGGTAAGTTCTTTCTTGATGGTCTAGTTCATTCTCTCTATCATGCCATTGGTCTGGGGGTAGTATGATGTGGTCCTTTTGAGGTGGATCTTGTGAATTCGGGCATAACTTGTAATTATGTTGTTGATGAATTCTGTGCCTCGGTCAGAGATGAGTTCTTCTGGAGGTCCATATCTGAGTGTGAGTCCATAGAGGAGGCCTACAATGGTTAAGGCATCTACGATTTCTATTGGGAAAGCCTCGAGCCACTTGGTCAGATATTCTACAAATACAAGGATATATTTGTTTCTTCTTGGTATAACTGGTAGAGGTCCAATTACATCTACTCTCTATCTCTGAAAGATGTGAGTTGGTGGGGGAATCAGTTATAAAGGGGCTTGATAATTCTTCTTTCCTTGGTACTTCTGGTAAGTATCATATTTCTGGATGATGTCTCAGACTTGAGTTCTGAGGTGAGGCCAGTGTTGATACAGTTTTCAAATCTTGTCTTCTATACTTATTTGTCCTTGATGGGCTTTCTGATGTTCTTTACAGATGAGATCTTCTTGTGCCTCGATGGTCTGAGGAGCTTCCTTTAGGGTGTAGTTCCTCAGGACACCCTTCTTCTGGTTCATTGGGGCTGGTAGAAAAGTACATCAACATTGTTGTGAGCTTTCCCTGCTTTGTGGATGATGGTGATTTTGTAATCCTGAAAAATAAAGATCCAGTGGGCTAGGATTCCAGTAGGTTCCTTATGGTTGAATAACCATTTGAGGGCTGCATGGTCTGTAATCAGGGTGAACCTTTTTCCAATGAGGTAATGCTTGAACAGGGTGACTGCCCATATGACTGTAAGGCATTCCAGTTTGGTGCTACTATAGTTCATCTGCTGCTAATTGGTAGCTCTGCTTGTATAAGCTATCACATAGTACTGTTGATTGGGTCCTTCTTGGGTTAGAACTGCTCTGAGGCCATCTTTAGAGGCATCTGTATACAAGATGAATAGCTTCTATAGATTGGGGCACACAAGGATTAGTACTGTAGTCATGCAGTTTTTGAGTTCTTTAAAGGCTTTTTTTTGTGATTCTGTCCATTTGAATGGCACTTCTTTCTTAAGAAGGATCCGGATTGGGGCAGCGATTTGAGCAAAGTTCTTGATAAACCTTCTATAGTAGGATACTAGTATCAGAAATGATAGTGTCTCCTTCAGGGTTTTGGATACTGGCCAATTGTTGATCTTCTCAGTTTTCTTTAGGTCTGTATAAGTTCCTTCTTTCAAAACTATAAATCCAAGGAATTCAAGTTTCTGTTTTCCAAAATAACATTTCTTTGCATTTAGTCTCAAGTGGTTCTTGTGGGTGAGTTTGAAGAATTCCTCTAAGTGGTACAGATGTTCTTCAAAATTTGCTGAGTAGATGTTGGAATCATCCATGTATACAATCAGGCAATGGTGGATCAAGGGGGTATAGACTGAATTCATCATCCTCTAGAAGGTGGGGGGTGCATTGCAAAGTCCAAAGGGCATTTGGAGGTACTCAAACAGTTTTCCTAGAGCAAGAAAAGCTGTCTTTTGAATGTTCTTGGAGTCTATGGGGATCTCATGGAATCCTGTGAAGAGGTCCATACTGCTGAAGTATCTGGTATCTTATAACTGATCCAAGAGGTCATCGATTCTGGGCAAAGGATAGGTATCTTTTTCAGTAACTGAATTGAGTTTTCTGTAATCTACGCAGAGTCTCCATCCTCCTTTCTTTGGTACAATAAGTATAGGGCTAGCCCAGGGGCTGGTAGAGGGTCAGATAACTCTATTATCTAAGAGTTCTTGGATGTACTCTTTTTCGAATGTTTTTAGATGATGAGATATTCTATAAGGTTTCTGCTGGATGGATGTTGCATTTCCTGTATTTATGCTGTAGTAGTATGATAGATTATATGGCAGGTTGCCATAATCAGTAGTGAAGATATCTTGATATTTGTTGAGAAGTTCTACTAGTTGTTGCTATTGTTGGGGTATCAATTCTTCTCCAATATTGGTGGAAGGCTTCACTGTCTCCTGGATCGCAGAGGGGCCTTTCATTTCTTCTGGAACCTTTTGCCATTTCTCGATAGGTTTAGTTCATAAACTTCCCTATGAGTTCAGTTGAGAAAAGGCACCAGATGTCCTATAATGGTTCCTTTCAGCAAGATGATAGTCTCCCAACTTTGGTTGGTTGCTCGGGAGTGTACTGGGTTCATCTTGTCAGGGAATGTGTGTAAGAGGGTTGCTTTTTAGGGTAACCGTTACGTAGTTCTGGAAGGGTTTTCTGGAAGTTCTGGATATTCTGGAAGACCGTTTTCTTATGGTCAAGATCAATTTCGTATGGAGTACGTCCTCTACGCTTATTGATTTCAAGATCGGGTTGACATCTCAACCAAAGTCCTTTCAATGGACTAGTTCTGGATATTCAGGATTTTCCATATTTCAGGAAGTTCAAGAGACTAAGACCAGCTTAGTTGAATTGGCGTATCGCTGCAAACAATATCCAATTAGGAAATTTCGTGACGGGGTTAGGAGTAGGACCTAACAGGGAGTGGATTTACTTAAGAGTGGTTTGTGGGTTATTAAATAGGTTTATTCGCTATTCATGATATTGCTATACTAG
>RBNI01003398.1:0-15943 GCA_003990745.1 Jimgerdemannia flammicorona
TTTTTTATTATCACTTGAACTTCCACTTTTATTACCAATTACAATCCAATCTAAGTTATATTAATACAAAGATATCACTTTACTCTTCATTTAATCTCATAGATCCCCTACCCTCTCTTTTACCCCTCCCCTCCTGAGAGTCACTAACCCCTCAGCAACCCCAACCCTCCTCTAGCTCTTCTTGCAAATATATTTCACAAATCTCCTACAACCTCCCTCTCAGGTCCCCCCCCCCACCACCACCCATTCAAAATGTCCAGTAATAACCACTCTCATCTTGCAACTCTTACCCCAACTGCTAATTACTGACCATTCTTAAATACATAGAGCCAGTGTTCAATAAGCCCAACCCAAATGCCCAGAGCCCACTCTAAAGTCAGCCACTCATCTCCAACTCCTCTTACTAATCTATGCCACAGATCACCCCACCTCTCCCCCTCTCCTCCCCACAAGGTTGTAGCCCCAGTCTGTTCTTAATGACCCACTAGTAATCTCCCAGAATCTTACACTCCCTAAGCCAATGCTTAGGGGTCTGCATCATACCCCTTATCTGCCCATCATCCAGACACTTCTCACACTCAACTATACTCCCTTTTACTAAATGTTCTGACCAGTAGTTCAGCATAACATTGTGCCTCAGAAACCACCACCATACCATCCAGAACTTGGGGGGGAGCTCTCTTGTTACTTGCTTGCACTAAGACCAGATACTATTCCAGTCCCACTCTTCACCAATCCCCACCCCCTGCCATGCTTCTGGCCACAAATCCCTTCCATGCTCTCACAGACATTCTATGCCATCTTCTAGCTAAAAATCCTCAACCAACATATCTCCTAACAGTAGCCAGTCCTATCTCTATATCTATAGTCCCCATTCCTCCTCCCTCTCATCACCTCTCTACTGGAGACCAATATGGTGAGTGCCATCCACCACTCACCACCAGAATCTCTTATAGTACATCTTCTTACTCCCTTCAAGAGCCACCAGAGATAGCAGGTCACCTGTCATATCCTGGGGAGAGTACTGAGCTTCCCACATCCTCTGTATAAGGAGCACCCACTCTCAATCCCTCAATTTGCTTGTCTGTCACAGCCACCATGCCCTCAAGCAGTACAAACACTTGGTGAAGTCCACCAGGTCAAGCCCACCTCTGTCAACTAGTAATGTCAATACCTCTCAGCTGATCTGGCTCCTCCATCCTGCCCAAATCCATGATCTGGCCATCTTCAACAGCTGCTTGACTACCTATGCTGAGAAGTCTAAGTAATACCCAACATACCATAGCTTTTGCAGCCAGTACACATTCAGTACCATCACTCTCCCTGCCAGAGAGATGTACTGGCCTCCCCACTCTATGAGAACATTTCCCCAAGCTAATAGCCACTGCTCCCACCCATCTTGAGGCAACAAAGAACCATATACTGAGAAATAAATTCCAAGTAGCTGACTGCCTTGCTAGCTGGGATCACTATTTCAATTATGTTGCCTCCAACTAATTCTCTACCTAAAACCAGAGTCTCACACTTATACCAATTGAGTCTAGTACCCAAACATCTCTCATAATATTCCACTGCTCTCCTCAGTACTGCCACATCTTCCACTGAGCCCTGCCCAATCACCATATTATCAGCAAAGGCCCTAACCACCTTTCTCAGCTACCATTCATATTACACATACTTTTATAACATATATTTAAGATGTTTATTGGAGAAAGGTACTAAGATCATAGTAACTAACAAGCTAGCTAATATGTGTACAAGGATAGGTGGACCTGGGGCCTTCAACTGATCAATTAGGGATCAGGTCTTTCAGGGGTCCAAGTGGGCAGGGCAGTTCTGGTAATAGTAGCAGTACTGGGGGAGGAGTAGGAGGGCAGAGGGTGAGGAGCTTTGCTGATATACTGAAGACTGGAGGATGGCCTGTTGGATCTTTTGGTAGAAAGGCAGAGGGGAAGGAAAAGCAGAGGGAAGGAGAAGTGGGAGGTACAGCACCTCAGCCAGTGGGTGGAAGGGCTGGTAGAGTAGCAGCTGGGAGTATAGAGGGGACTGCTGATGGTGGCATGACTGAGAATCTTGAAAAAAATCCAGATATGACTATTGATGGTAGAGCTGGACAGATGGGACCAAAGAGGAAGGGGAACCTGACCAATGGTGTGACAGGACTGGTGGTAGCACTATTACTCAAGAAGTCGATCTCAGAGTTTGCTGTGACCTTGTGCTTCCAGGGCTTGGCAGTGATGGTGAGGATGGTCCTGGGAATTATCTTGAATCAGGTGGCTGGAGCTGCCTCAGTGAAGTTCCTGAAAGGAATGGAGGAGGTTGAAGTGAGTTTTGAAGAGGCAGGCTTGCTGGAGGAAGCATTGATAACTGGAGTGACAGTAGGAGAGGTAGTGGTCCCTATAGTGCAGTATTTGAGATTGGACCCCAGAGTGGTTCAGTTACTTGTGAAGGGAATGCCTATGGTGATAAAGGTTGAGACTAGGAGGAGGGTGGAGGAGATGATGGTAGAGTATGGTAACATCTTTGATATCAGATTCCAGATGTGGGAGGGAACCACCATCAGGAGAGGAGATATTGATATCAGAATTAGACTGGCTGAGAGAGAGGTTATGGGGAAGGCAAGTGATTAGCCTTCAGTAATGATGTGGGGGGCTTTCACCTGTAAGGTATTGAGGGTAAAAGGGAGTAAAGAGGAGGAGGAGGACTTGTTAGAGGCTCTGGAGGAGATGAGTAGAGTAGTAGAGTAGAGGGCAAAGACCTGGAAGTTATATATAGAGTTGATGCATTGAGAGATTGTAGATGGGATAGAGGTGGGCTCAGTGTATTTTTTATAGGATAGGGGATATTAATAAAGGAAGGAGTCCAAGAAACTATAAAAAAAAAAAAAAAAAAGCAAAAGCCCTAACCTTCTAGTTTACTCTCAAAATATTCAAACCTCCAACTTTGTGCTGAATCCTATCCTCCAGTGAGAGGGCATAGAGAATTAGCTACAGTGGATCACCTTGTGGCACCCCTCTGCCCAGGGGAAAGGACTCTCCTCTGTGCTTATTCACCATAACAGCTACCCAACTCTCCTCTAACAGAGAAATCAATAATCTCCAGAACTCTTGTAGGACCCTCACCCTCTTCAACACTCTCTCTAGCCATATATGCCAAACCCTATCATATGCCTTCTCTTGATTCAGAAAGACAAATCAGCCATCTACCCCAGCTATACAAGCATCTTCAATGACACAGTGGACCCATGCCATCTCATCTTAAATTAACCACCCACTGACAAATCCCCTTTACTCACTCCTTACAGCCTAGTCACTAAAACCTTCATCACCAATTTATAATCTATATTCAGAAGCATGATTGGTCTCCAGTTTTTCCAATCCTCTCTTCTCTCCTTATCCTTATATAACAGAGCTATAAGTCTCAGATGCTGTCCCCCAATCCAGAACCCTGAGCTAATGATCTCATTATACATCCACACTATCTCCTCTAACACAATCTCAATGTCAGCCATCTTCTTCCAAAAATCCCAAGGCAGCCCATCCTCCCTATGGGCCATCCCTATATTCATCATTACCAAGACCCAAAACACCTCCTCTCTACTCACTAGGCCTCTAAGTCCACTCAGGCCTGCAGCTGGGTCTGGGTACCAATCCTCCAACTGCCTTTCAATGCCAAGAGCATCTTCTCCCCCCTCCTCCTCACTCTACAGTTGTCTCCAGTAAAACCACAATAGGCCCAAGATCCCTGGTGTCTCAGTTACAATCTCTTCTGCCTCATCCCACACTCCTTCCCACTACTGCCTTATCCTCCTTGCCTGTAGCAGCCTTGACAGAAATCTAGTAGGCTGTTCTCCTTCCTCCCACCCCTGCCACCTCAGCTAAGCTATCAGCCCTTTCATCCGCAATTCCTTCTCCTGTCTCAGCAGTTCCTTCAATTCATCAATCTCCTGCTAAATTCTCTGAATCCTCCAATCCCCTACTGTGCCATCCTCCAATGATCCAGCCCACCAAATCCACCACCTCTATTGTACCCCCCTCCCTCTCTCTGCCTTCTGGGCATCAGATTTCAACTACTGCCAATGTTCCCCAATCCCCAACCCCTGTGCCCTCCAGCCAACCACCTTAGTGCTAACCTCTACTACTCATTCTCTCCATAAGATACTATCACTCAGTAATGCAGTATTCAGGCACTAATGTCTAGGCCTATCTCCACTATCTCCAAATTTCCCTCTTTGCAGAAACCCCCAGTGATCAGATCAAGGACAACAAACTATCTCAATCTTGCTCCAGATATCTGCACTCCAGCACTCAGCCATCAATATCCAGTCTATCCTGGATTCCAGTCTAGCCACCCAGTGAGTATAAACCCTATGATCTGCCCACCCCAATTACCCAGCCTCTACTAAAGAACTCAGTCTCTCAATCTCCTCTCAGTCCTCTATCCCTCCACTCCTGCCTACCATATCCCTCCATCCATCAGTTCTGTCCAACTGACTATTCTATATTATATTAAAGTTGCCCACTAGACAGTCAATCTCTGCATCCACCAGAACATCTGCCTCTTTCAAACCCTGGACCCAATCCACTTGCTCCCCCCTTTTGGATGGGCAATGGTATAATCCCACAGTCAGAGGACTCCAACCTGGCCTCCTTCATGCTCTCCACACCAACTGACTCCCCTAATGTCCAATGTCCCCAATGTCCCCTGATCCCTTCCTAACCTGTATGCCCACCTGACTCTGCCACAGCACTGTACTGCCCCATTCCCTTGTCCAGTCCAGTAAGTCCAAGTCTGCATCATAACCAACATCCTACAATAAGAAAAGATCTGCATCCAGCCCTCTCAACTAGCTAAAGAGATTCTGTTGTCTTGTTGCACCTCTCAGTCTCTAGATATTCAATGAGAAGATTTTAGTTGTACTGTTCATAGTTAATAATATTTATCTAGAGATAGTGCCAACCCTATAATTCCATGCTCATCCTATTGCTCTCAAGATCCTAGTTCCTTTCTGCTTCAGTCTTGTCCCCTGCTGAGCCTCCAGTGCCACCAGGATCTTCTGATAGTCTACACCATCCACAGCCTCTATCTCCAACTAGTATTCCTCATACACCACCTGCCATTTAACCTGCCCCTTCTTTGGTCCTCATATGTAGGCCACATGATCATTTGCAATAGCCCTAAACACTTCCTCCCTGGCATCATCCACTTGATAGGCCTCAGCCTCCAGTAGTGCCACCATGATTTCATTGCAGATTTTCCTTGCCATCTCCTCACCCCATAGGATTTCATCCCAGTGCCTCTCACTTAGCACCTGAAAGTCCTCCCTCCTAGCTCTTCCACTGCTACATTCTCCAGTATCTTCCACAGCTACTTCTCTTCATACACAGCTTCCTCAACTCCCTCTGCCCCCTCCACCTGCCCTTCCTTAGTATTCCTCCTCACAAACTTATCTCACTCCTCCTCTAGCACATCCTGCAGTTCCTCCTCCCCTATAGCCCCCCCAGGCACTCTATACTGTGGGTGCTCCCCCTCAACCATCTCTGCATCCTCTACGACCACACTAACCCTGACACCTCCTCTCACTCCCTGGGGCACCTCTGGGGTCACTCCATTCTCCCCTGCCCAGACACTCACTTGCAAACCACTATCTCTAGCAGTGGACCCCTCCATTGTCCCCCCTCCTAACTTCACCAACAGCTCCTTCTGAATCTGCCTCCCCTGTGCCTTCTCCCAGAGAACCCAGTCTATCTGCACCTTCTGGTCTTTGACCACCTCAACTACTGTTCTAGCCTCATACATTTTCCAAGCCTTCTGTCTCCTCTTGATCACCCCTGCCATATCCTCCAATGCCTCTAGCAAATCCTCCTCTTCCTCCTTTGTCTCTACCACCCTTGACACCTTGTATTCCACAGATCCCCACCTCAGCACTGCTGGTAAGTCCCTCTCTTTTCCTGTATTCTTCTTCTCTGACAGCCTCACTCTGACATCCATATCTCTGGTCCTGAGTTCCATCCCCTCTCAGACTCGAAATCCAACATCCACAACATCCTGATATTCCTAAACCATATTGATGACCAACTGTTTAGCTGTCTCCTTCTTGACAGTCAGCAAGTCAGCTACTAACAGTTATACCACCTGGAGGTTATGCACCTTGCCATTGGAACTACTACCCCAAATACCAGTCCTTTCTTCAATGCTACCAACAATATCTCCTCCTCCTCAAAGCCCACCTCCACTGACTCAAGCTTCTTCAGAAACTTCATGAAGGCTGCACCTTTCACCTCCTTCACCAGGAGCCCCAGCACCATCTTTGCCATCACCATCAGGCCTCAGAAGCACATTATGACTACAAATTCAGATCTTGACTTCTTGAGTAATGGTGCTACCACTAACCCCATTATACTATCAGCAAGGTCACCAGACCTTATGCCCATCCCATGGCTCAGTCTATCATCAGCAGTCCCATCTAGGCTTTTTTCCAGACTGCCCATCACACTCTCATCAACAGTTACTCCCTCAGCTACTACACTGCCAGCCCCCCTACAGAGGAGCTCCCTCTTCCCCCCAGCAGCTGCCTTCTCCTTCCCCAGCTCCAGCCATCTCTTCAGTCCCTTCACCTGGGCTCCCATCTTGATCTTATCAGCAAAGGTCAGCTGTCTACTCTCCTGCTGCCTCATTTCATCTCTTCCACCACCATCAGCCCACTATCCTCTCAAGGAGGCACTCAGTATCCCCAAACCTGCATCTTGACCCCACCTGACATGCTGCCAGTCAAAGGTACTGGGGCTGCTCTGCCCCATATGCTCTCCAGAATACTCATTGCTTGCTATATTGATAGTACATTGTTTGAAGCATTGTCAGAAGATTATGTAATCTGAGTGTTGGTCTCCACAGCAGTCACCATGGGTACTCCAATTATTAGAAGTTGCACCACCCTAGAGTCCTACCACATGCAGCATGCCATTAGGACACACATCTTCTCAATAGTCAGTCTAGCCTTCAGTGTGTCCTCTAATGGCACAGCCTTCTCAAAGTCCCTCCACTCCTTCCAATCTACTTAGGAACTTCACAGACACTGTACCAGCTATCTGCTTAGCTATCAGCCCTAAGACCATTTTTGTCATCACTGCTAAGCCCTGGAAGTACAAAGTAACTGCAAACTCTGAGATCAACTTCTTGAGTAACAGAACTACCATCAGACCTGTTATATCATCTGTCAGGTCCCCTATCCATCTGGGCCCCATCTTCCCAGCCCCCCCATCAGCACTCACATCTGGATTTTTTTCCAGATCACCAATTACTGCTCTATCAGCAGTCACACCTCTAGCTACTATACCACTGGCCCTACCACTCAGTACCCCTAAGGGAGCTCCTCTTGGCTCCCTAGTAGCAGCCTTCCTCTTGTCATCCAGCAGCCATCTATTCAGTTCTGCCACCAGACCCCCCTGCTTAACCTTCTCAGCAAAGCTCATCTGATTCTCCCATGGCCATACCATATCTCCTCTACCACTATTGCTGACCCCTCTCACTCCTGATAAAGTGCTCAGTATCTCCAACCCTACTCCCTGACCTCTCTCTCCATACTGCCAGCCAAATATACTTGGGTCTCTCTGCTCAGTACACTCCTTAGAACTCTGATTTGATTACATTCTTAAGACTTTTCTCCAAAGAATGATATAAAGGTAAATGATATTTGTTTATATAATATAAGATATATCAGGTAGAGATGACCTTCTTGCCAACAATTCTTATCTTTGATAGTAAGGACTATACTATATGAGTATGCCATATAAAGAATCTCTTAGAGAAATATGGTTTGATGAACTACTAGAAGCCACAGGTAAAAATAATAGGATATAATACTGCAGAACACTAAGGGAGATTACATTCACTCTTTCAAATATGCAAATTAAATCATCATCAATGCTATAATGGTGAATGAAGTCTATGAGATCTTATACTAATAGATATCTATTTTAAATAGATTCTATCTAAAAGGACAACTGTTCAATCTCTAAATAAAGTTCAGAGAGTATCTGTAACTATACTAATCAAGTAGATAAGCTAGCAAATCAAGTGACCTCCCTTATATCTATATTGTTCAATATTATCAAGGATAAAGACAAAGTTCTAACACTTATATATGGCTTTTTCAAGGTATACAATATTGCTATTACTACTATGAGAGAATCTGGTATGCTATCAGACTACAAGTATATTTCTATGAGCTTTTTAAATGAGAAATCAAGGCTGGGTGGCAATGACAATAAAGATGATAAAAAAGTCTTCTACAGAGTATAAGAATAAGAACAACAAACAGAAGATAAAGAATAAGATCAAAGCCAGTAATATGAGAAATTTAATAGTAAATACTTCTACTTAATAAGAATTAATACTATAAATAAGATGGAAACTATAAGAAGAAGGAAAAAGATAATCAAGATCAATAGTAGGTAAATATAGTAGACACTAATAACAATAATAGTAATGAAGGTCTATTCTTTATAGAGGCAGCAATCTATTCACATATAGAGGTGGATATATTGTGATGAATAAAAGAAGTGATTTATTCAAAAATGCCTAAGTCACATATTCCACACATTATAGATGAATGACATAAACTTGATAGAATGGCATATGACATAAAGTTATGTACTTACATATCAAGTCACCATCTCAATACTCCTGCTCAAGAAAATATGTATACTAAAACAAAAAAAAGGAGTACATATCAACTATATCCAAAAACAAAAAAGAAGAATACAAACTAGAATAAAAAAGTAATGCATAATATATACAAAAACTAGAACTATATATAACCCAAATTACTATTATAAAATCCTATATCTAAGGAATTTTTGTAGATCGAAAAGTATTCCAAAATGTCTGAAATACTCACAAAAAATACAATACAGATGTGAAATGTATATATTGTATGAGAGGCTTTTAAAAGCCTGAAAAGTATCCTGTAATTAACCACTTCAGTCATAAGACTGTTTTATTGTCTAATTGAGTCGGTATTATAGGAGGCAGGTGTTATTTATGTCATTAATTATGGAAGTCAATACTTCTGCTTAATTTAATACTATTATTATTATCATATCTTTGGAATGTATGATGTTGTAGCCACTGGCTATTATTGCTCCTAATATGTACAGTATGGCATCACATGCTGTATTGTACTAAAAGCCATTAGCCAGATATTATCTTTATTATCATTGGCTGTATTTGCACTTTTACTAAACAGTAGTAGAACTGTTTATACTGTTAATGTCACCACTTTTGATCAGTATAAAAGCATGTAGCTATGTTGGTATATTCACTAGATATTATTGGTGATACCTGTGCTGATGTGTTGGTAGTACCCATATTGCTGATCTTGTTAGCAGTACTCACACTAAGCTTGGATTTAGGTTTGTTCTTATTATTGTTATTGTTGTCCATGCTTTGGACCTTATTAGTGTTTGCCTCATCCATGCTTTTGATCTTATCATCTATACTGACTTCATTTGCTGTGTTTTTACTGACCATATTGCTGACCTTATTGGTATTATTGAACTCACCCATACTTTGAACCTTGTTGTCCATACTGGCTTCATTTGCTACATTGAACTCATTGGCCTTTTCTGTGGCCTTTACTTCCACAATCTGGGAGAACTTTGTGCCTCTAACATCTGGACAGATATCTTTGTCATAATTGCCTTCTGCCACCAGAGAGAACTTTGAGATTGCCTCAATACTAGCCAGAATTTGTCTGTCATCTGAAAAGACTTATAATTGCCTTGAATATCTGGGTGGGTACCTTTGTCATAATTGCCTTCTGCCACTAGGAAGGACTTTATTATTGCTATTAGTGGGCTTCTCTTACAATGGGACTGCATTTTTCATTACTGTAGAGTTATTGTAGAGATGTCCATCTTGGCACTCTATCTCATACCTATGTTTTTTTTTTTTTTTTTTTTTTTTATTTTTTATTATAATCTATTAAATATAATTATATTCCCCTCTTTTACTATCCAATCCCACTAGGAGGCCCACCCCCCACACTCTCATGCTTGAATATTACCTTGTCTCCCACTACTCTAACTCTCTCCTCACTCTGTCTATAGATTTTCTCTGCCATCAGTACTGCCAATCTCCCTGCAGACCCCATCTTAGCCACCAGCTTGTCAAGATATCCTCCATCAACCCTTCTCATCTCAACAGCTACTCTTCCAAATCCAAACACTTTTCTTCCTCAAAAACAAATAACTAGTGACCCATCAGCCTCACCTATAAAGCCAATATCCAACCTGAAGTGAGCCACTCCTTCCCAACCCTCTCTATCAATCTATCCTTCAGATCCTCCCATTGAGGCTCACACCCATGTTTGTTGATATAACATATAAACTAGAGGTATCCTAGCTGCTAACTGGGGCTTATAATCTATTATAATGAACAAAAGAAGTGATTTATTCAAAAATACCTAAGTTGAATATTTTATATATTACTGATAAATAATATAAAACTAATGAAATGGTATATAGCATAAAGTCATATGCCTATATATTGAGTTACCATCTCAATAAGATATAAGATTAAATTTGGAAAAAAAAAATATACTGATGAAAAATACTCCAACTATCAGTTCTATTAGTTTTATCACTAGCTCTAATATAGGCTATATGCTGAATACTTATATATATAGTAAAGAAGTCTTACTCATGGATTCTGATATAACATAGTATATGATAGTTTATAATGGGTAATTTACTATAAATGAGAAGTTTGAAAACCCTATACTTACCAAACTGAGTGATAATAATATCATTATACCAAATATAAGACAAGGGCAATACCACTATATATCAATATGAAAATATTGATAAACCTTTAGGTACCTTTATAGATATACTATATATACTAGATATAAACAAGAATCTCTTCCCAATAAGCTGAATAATGGCTTAAGAGAATAGTAGAGTATATATATATCCCAAAAATATAATAGTAATCAATTTAAATAATAATAAGGAGTTAATATATATATATATCAAAAAAGAGGACCTATATATAATTAATGAAATACTAAGTAGTATATTTTCTATATATTCTACAACTATAGCTAGAGAGGATCTCTGATATATATAGTATAAATACTTAGGACCCATCAGTAAGACAATTCTAGAATAGATAATAAGAACCAAATCTGTTTAAAGATTACCTGACTATACATATATGCTACCAGATTTCAGCTTTTATAATAGATATATAGTAAATAAGACTTCCCAGCAATCTTTTCAGAAATAGACAAAGTGAGTAGTCAGCATTCTTGCCCTAATTAATACAGATATCTGCAGCCCTATACTAATCCTAACATACTCTAAGAAGAGGTATTTTGTTATCTTTATTGATGATTATACTTACAAAACCTATATATACTTTCTTATAGTAAAGAATGAGATATTCAAAAAATTCTCAGAATTCAAGATAACTATAGAGAATGTAATAAGATATAGGATACAGACTCTATACTCAGATAATAGTAATGAATATATCAATAATACCTTTAGATACTTCTTAAAAAAGTATAGTATCTAATACTCTATAATAGCTGTCTATATATATTAGCAAAATAGTGTGGCAGAATGTTTTAATGAACAATAGTAGAGATGGTGTAAATGATAATAAATATAGTCAGCTAACTGTATGTCTTTTGGGGCAAAGGAGTGAATATCATAGTATATATCTGAAATCATTGTATTTCTTAAGCTCTAAGCAAGGAATCCAGCAATAATCAATAATTCAGAAATAATACTAATCTTACTCCTGAAGAATTGAAAAGTAGAATTAAGCCTATTATCTTATATGTATCTATATATATTTGGAAGTAAGACTTATACTCTATATAAGACTGATAATAAAGATAAGTTTGAGTCTAAGTTAAATAAGCATAGATGTATTTCTTAGATATGTATAATAGAGTAGCATATAGACTATGGAACTTATATAGACACTATATAATCATCTCTTACAATATTCAGTTGCAGAAGACTAAGTAGAAAATTTAGGTAGAAATTCTGATCTCTATATCCAACCTAATAGTACAGTCAGCAATATCTATATTAACTTCAAAGATAAGTAGAATGACCTTTATAACAGTACTAGCACAGTCTATATAGACTAATAAGACTGTAAGAGTCAAAAATTAGAGATATATATTATAGATGAGGATGATAAAGAGGATATCTCTCCAAAATGAAAAATTAGTGCAGATCCAGACTAGATAGTAAAATTTTTGTTTATTTCAAATGTTATTGAAATCTATCTAGAATATCCCATTATAACAAACAGTATGTAAACTATGTCAGTACTTGTAAATATACCTATATAGCAAAGACCAATAAGTCTACAACCTATGATGATACTGTATCATTACTAAACAATAAACAATAGGAATGAGTAATAAAGGAGAAGTATATTTCTCTCATCAAAAATAATATATGTATGTAATTGAATTTCTCTTCTGATGAATAGGTAAGCTATTAGATCTTGGTAGATCTAAAAAATTAAATATAATAGCTAGGGTAATAGAGAATACTATAAAACTCAATTTGTAGTAAAGGGATATTTACAAGAATATAGCATAACAAGACCTTCTCTCTATATCTACCTTATTTCATATAGAATACTTCTTGTAATCAGAGTTAAATATAACTATAAAATCTATTAAATACAGTCTTCAAAATGGCAATATAGATATAGAGCTATATATATATCAGCCATAAGGATATGAACAATATGACAATAATGGAAATGAGCTCATATGTAAACTATATAAAGAGTTATATAGATTTAAGTAAGCTATATGTCTCTGAAATAAATAGATTAATAAATATCTCTTAGATAACAAATTTTTGCATTATGAGATAGACCCATATATATACACTCAGTATATATACTCAGAAATAATATATCTAGAGATTTGGATAAATGATATCATTTTGGTTAAAATGGCAAATGAGATCAATGACAGATATGAGTAATATCTCCTATCTTCTTTTTTTTTTTTTTTTTTTTTTTTATAGTCACTTGGACTTCCCTTTATTACTGCTGTCTATAATAATAATGATAATAATGATACAATATCGCCCCATCCCCTCAACCAATATCTCTTGGATCTACTCCTCCCCCCTCTATGCTCCTCTGCCAGAGGACAACCCAGTCACCTACCACCCAAATCCTCCTGCCACTTTTCCAAGAGATACACTGTACCAAACCCCTGCAACTCCCCCCACCTGGCCCCCACCCTCACTACCAGTCATTCAAAATATCCAGTAATAATCATTTACAATTTGCTACCCTATCCCCAACCTCAACCCGCTGGCCCTCCTCAAATATATATACCCAATGTCCAGCCATTCTAATCCATATGGCCAGAGCCCAACCAAGGGTCAGCCATTCATCCCCAACCCCTCCAACCAGCCTTCGGTGGAGCTCTCCCCATCTCCTCCCTTTCTCTCCCTCCAGGGCTTGCAGCCCTAACCAGTCAGCAATACACTACCAAAATACTCCCAAAATGTCACACTCACCAAGCCAATGTTCAGGCATTTGTATCACTCCCACTTCCTGTCCAACATCAAAACATTCCTCACACTCAAACATGCCACTGGCCACCAAGTACCCAGACTGATAGTTCAACATCACATTCTGCCATAGAACTTGCCACCATATCATCCAGAACTTGGGGGGCAGCCACTGTATCACCCACTTGCTCCAAAGCCAGAGACCATTTCAGTCCCACTCCTCACCAATCCCAACCCTCTGCCAGGCTTCAGGCCAAAGATCCCCACCCAGGCCCCGCAAATACTCTATTCTATTGTCAAGCTGGAAGTCCTCCACCAGAACACCACCCAGCAGTAATCTGTCCCATTGCCACATCTGCAGTCCCCAATTCTCCTCACCTTCCTCACCCTGCCACTAATGTCCAATTCTCTTATCACCATCCACCACACTCCACCAAAAGCCCTTATACCACATCCTCCTGCTCCCATCCATGGCCACCATCGCAAGCAGGTCACCAGAAGCTCCACAAGGGGAATACTAGGTCTCCCACACCCTCTGAATGAGTGGTACCCACTCCTGGCCCCTCAGCTCACTTGCTCTCCTCAGCCACCAGGCTCTCAAGCAATGAAGCCATTTGGTAAAGTCCATTAACCCCAGCCCACCTCTTTCCACTGGTAGGGTAAGAACCTATCAACCTATCTGACTTTGCTGCCCTCCCCAGGTCTACGATCTCGCTATCTTCAACAGCCTCCTGACCACCCAAGCCAGGAAGTCCAGATGATACCCCACATATCACAGCTTTGGCAGCCAATATACATTCAGCACCATCACCCTTCCTGCCAAGGATATATGCTGACCACCCCATCACAGAAGCACATTTCCCCACTCCAGAAGTCGTTGGTCCCACCAAGCATGGGGAGAAGTGACCCAAACACCAAGAGGTAGATCTCCAAGTAATGAAATAGCTCTCCCACCAGCACCACTGTCCCAATCACATTGCCACCAATAATTCTACCATCTAGCACTAGAGTCTCGCATTTGTGCCAATTGAGTTTAGCACCAGAGCCCCTCTCATACCATTCAACAGACCTTTGTAATTCCCCCACATCTGCCAATGAGCCCAATCCAACCACCATGTCATCTGCAAAGGCCCCCATCTTCCAATTTATCCCTAAAATGTCCAAACCCCCAATATGACCCAGATCCTGTCCAGTAGGGGCTCCAGAGAGAGGGCATATAAGATGGGTGACAAAGGGTCACCTTGTGGCACCCCATGACTAAGAGGAAAGGCTACACCCCTGTGGCCATTGACTACCAATGTAGTCCAACTGTTTTCCAAAAGACCAATCAATGACCCACAGAACCCTGGGGGAACACCAACCCATTTCAACACTCCCTTTAACCAGATCCTCCTCACTTTATCATACACCTTCTCCTGATCCAAAAAGACCAATTGGCCATCCACCACTGCAGCCTGGGCCCCTTCAATTACACCATGTATCCAAGCCATCCCATCCCAGATCAACTGGTCACTGACAAATCCTTGTTGCTCCACACCAAGCACTTGCTGAGCGATTCTCTGTAGCCTCATTACCAATATCTTTGTCACCAGTTTGCAGTCCATGTCAAGTAGCATGATTGGCCACCAATTCTTCCAATCTTCCTATCTCCCTTTATTCTTGTAGAGCAAGGAGACTAGCCCTAGGTACTGGCCCCCAATCCAAGTTCCAGACCAAAGAACCTCACTATATATACATATCTGTCATTTCCTCCAATACCTTGCCCACTCCAGCTATCTTCTACCAAAAATCCCAGGGAAGTCCATCCTCTCCCAGAGCTGTCCTCTTACTTGTTGTAGCCAAAACCTTACAAATTTTCTCTCCTCTCACTAGATCCCCCAGAGTCCCCAGGCCCATTGCAGGGTCTGGATGCCAATCCCCCAGCTGCCTCTCAACATCCAAAGCATCCTCCCCCCCTTCCTCTTCACTCCACAGATCCTCCCAATGGGTCCTCAGCAATCCCAGAATTGCTGGAGTCTCTACCACCATCTCCTCATCCACATCCAGGAGTCTATCCCACCACTGCTTCATTCACCACACTTGTAACATCTGCGATAAAAACCTAGTAGGTCTCTCTCCCTCCTCAAGCCCCTGCTACCTCAGCTGTGCCATCATCCCCTTCAGTCTAACCTCTTTCTCCCTTTGTAACACTTCCTTAAACTCCTCAACTTCTTTCTGGATCCTCACAATATGCCAGTCAGTTGCCTCCCAGTCTTCTAGCACCCCTGCCCATCTCCCCATGAGCACTGCCAATCGCTGCAAGGCCCATAGCACCCTCTGCCATCATTGGGCACACCTTTCTTTCTCTGCTTTTTTTTTTTTTTTTTTCTTTGTTTTTT
>RBNI01003399.1:0-15941 GCA_003990745.1 Jimgerdemannia flammicorona
TAATTTAACTTAAAATGATTATATTAATATCCATAATCATCCAAATAAAATAAAATATATACTATTCAAAAGCTCAGACACTAGTCTATTAATGGTTAAAATTCTGATTTAAAATATTTTATATTGGGATTATAATATAATTAAATATTAATAAAAACTGAACATTGGTACACTTTTGGCTATCACTGTATAGTAATTAGACTTAGCTTAATTGCTAATTTAGATATACTGAGAAGAGTGGTGGAATAGTGTAAGGAGTGCTTTGGGGTAAAGCTCAACTAGTATAAGTATGAAATAATAGTACTGAGAGATGAGTAGATAGAAAAATTGTTGAAACTATTATTTCTACAAGAGAGGCAGTATAGTATCTGGACATATTTCTATCAGTATATGGATCCATCTTGCCCAGAGTTTAGTAGGAGAGAAAGGATAGAATGGAGGAGATATCCTTCAGAGTTAGAGCATATACTATATCTCTCTTGCTGGATAGGTATTGATTCTGAATGTCTACTAGTTACTAAAACTCTGGTATCTGGTATCTGGTATATTATTTGGAGTTTTTAGCATAAGTGGTAAAGAGGTTGCTGAAGATGGCTAAGAACTAGATTTGGACTAGGAGATAAAGTCAGATAAGTTGGGAGATTCTGGTGTCTTTAGTGGATAGAAGTGGTATAAGTCTAGTAGACTTTCTAAAGAGATTATACTGTCTTGTAACTTGATGGCTGCAGAGAGCTATTATCTTTGATACAGTAAGTCTGGGAGGTGAGGGTTTCCCCTAGAGGGTCCTCAGGTAATTTGCTGTCTATGGTTGGACTGTAGAATAGTCAATCTTATTATTAGAAATTCTAATGAGAGATGGTGGAGGGGGCTCACTATATTGATTTTTTGTAGTATAATAATAAAGAGAAAGTCAAATGGGGTCCTATAATATAGAGGTGAGACAGACTTCTATTGGGCAGTTTATTACTAGTAAACTTTGATATTAGTATAGGTATAGAGTATCAGTTGGGGGTGGATCAGAATCTGTGACCATTGGGCTATAGACAGCAGATATTAGTAAGGCTTAAGACTGGGCTAGAGTATGATCTTGGAGTGCTGAGATATAGTAGTAACTTTCTCTAAAGTTTTAGATAGTATAGTAGTATGATTTGAGAAGAAATATCATATTAAACTTTAGGTCAGAATACTTAATAGTAGGTAGCAGTTTTAAGTATAAGGAGTATCCTAATGTAGAAGAGAAGGAAGAAATTATACAGATATCTGAACATTAGCTAGGTGAGTGTGAAGACTTAGTGACTTATAAAAGAAAGTTAAAGGCTATCTGAGAGTGAGATAGCATATAGATAGAGGATAAGATAGATGGAATAACTTAAGAAAGTGGCTGATAAAGTATATTAGTAATGAGTGACTCACTATTGAGTAGATATTAGTAGTATAGATGGGGTTAATTGATCATTAGTTATATGTATTTAAGGATAGAAGATAGATAACCTTAGGAAAAAAGGTAATAAGATAAGAAGAACTGATGGTAGATATGCTGTCTAGCTGGTAGAGGGGGTGGGACCTATAGAGTGATTGCTATCAATATTTGATAGAAGAGATTTATAAGAAGAGTAGTAGGTAGATTGCAATAGTTAATAGTATAGTTATTTTTGAGAGGATGAGAGTTAAGAGGAGGAAGTATATTAAGATAGAATAAGTTGGGTTGAGACTATTAGTATAAGATAAGAACTGTATATTTATTATAAATTAGTTAATAAATAGATCTTGTATCTATAGAATAAAAAAAAAAAAAAAAAAAGCAATTCTTGCTTTCTCATTATTTGATCAGTTACTTTAAAAATACTCCATCTATAAAGCTTAGTTTAACAAAGAGGACAATATTCTCAGAAAAGCCTATATATTTTACTAGTTCTGATTGGCTATTACCTAATATATCTCTGATCACACATCTAAGATCTTATCTTTATACTTTATCAGATTTTTGATATTAATTATATATGATTAAAAACCTATTAGTGATAGTTCCCTCTCTTAAACAAAGGACAAATTCTGTCATCTGTAGGAGAAAGTAACTCGATATGATTTTTGCAATTTTTGAAATTAAGCCTCTACTCAGTTGTAACCAACTATGAGAAATCTGCTTTAGAAATCTGGTGCCTAGTTGTTTAAAGAGGAATAAAAACTATAAAATACTACTCAGAATGAAAAATTGAGTTAGCAAGCTATAGCTTAGAGAGTTGAGACAAAGATAGCTACTAACTATAAGATATTAGTGAATAATTATTTAGATCTCTTTTCCTCTAACTTTACTCCCTCTATCTCAGTGTGATTTACTATATCTGCTAAATAATAGTAAGAGGAAGACAATAGTAATCAGTTGCCCTTTTATTAATATTAGAATAGTACTTTCTCTACTTTTCTATAGTTTTTGATACTTTTGAATATAACTGGAGTATATCTGTTTTAGTATAACATCTTCTATTTACTATTATTAATAAGATATTATCTTAGTATATTATAGAGTATATATATAAAGAGTTTGCTAATCTTGTATGTTAAATATCAGTGAAGATTATTATAGATCTTCAGTATCTATAATAAGCTCTCTGAGCTTTAGTGAGCTTCTTAGTAAGCAATGTTCTGGTGTAGATAACTTCGGACAGCTTTCTCCAGTACCATTCAGGTTACACAACCTTTGGAGAGTACTTACAATATCATTTTTGAAGAAAAGAGACTAACAACATTGTGACTGACAGGTAATCTGAGGTGCATACTAGGTAGGGTGGTCCAAGCACTTTCGACTAACAGTAGGTGGGGAGGGGCCCAGGCCTGGGGGGGGGCATGAGGGGGCTGCTGGCAGGTGGACGTGGAAGGAGTAGAGGTAGTGGCAGAGGCCAAGGATCTGGGAGAGTGAGCTTTGTGGAGATGGTGAAGGAGAGACAGCAGGCATCAGGGCTAGAGGGCTGGCTGAGGAGGGGTAAGGAGACTGAGAAGGCAGCAGTGCATGGGGGAGCAGCCCTTGGAAGGGGGAGCAGTGGAGCTGGGGGAGTAGCAGCTGGAGGGAGTGTGACTACTGATGGTGATGGGACTGCCAATCTGGAAAAAAATCCAGATGTGACGGCTGATGGCGAGGCTGAGCAGCTGAGGCTTAGAAGACAAGGGGATTTAGCGGATGGCATGATGGGCCTAGTAGTGGCCCTGTTACTCAAAAAATTAATCTCAGCATTTGCAGTTATACTGTGCTTCAGGGACTTAGTGGTAATGGCGAAAATGGTGCTGGGGCTCATCACTAAGCAGATGGCTGGAGCCATATCAGTGAAGTTTTTGAAGAGTCTGAAGAGAGTGGAAGTGGGCTTTGAGGAGGCTGAGCTACTGGAGGAGGCGCTGAAGGTTGGATTGGTGGTTGGGGAGGTGTGTGTTCCAATGACACATTGCCTTAAGTGGGATCCCAGAGTGGTCCAACTGCTGGTGAAAGGAGTGCCCATGGTGATGGTAGTAGAGATGAGAAGGAGAGTTGAGGAAGTCATGGCAGAATATAGAGAGGTGGTGGATATCAGATTCAGGGTCTGAGAAGGGACCTCGCTCAGAACTGGTGATGTGGATGTGAGGATTTGGCTGGCTGGGAAGGAAGCTACTGGGATGGCGAGGGACTGGCCTTCAGTGATGGTCTGGGGAGTGATCTTGTGCAAGGTGACAAGGGTAAAGAGAAGTGAGAAGGAGGAGGAGGATTTATTGGAAGCACTAGAAGAGTTGAGTAGTGCTGTAGAGCAGCGAGCGAAGGCTTAGGAGGCTTTTGTAGAGTCGATACACTTGGAGGTGGTGGATGGAAAGTGGATTCAAGTAGACAAGGAGTAGTGGGAAAGGGCTCAGGGGCATAAGAAACAGAAGGAGCTGCTGGCTAAGCTGGATAACAGATGACCACTGGAGGATGCAAGCAAGGTGGAGGGCACAGGGGGAGCCAAAGCAAGTGTCTGGGCCAGCGAGGGGGAGGGGAAGGCCGGGAAGGAAGCAGGGGAGGATAAGGAGATGCC
Organism: Jimgerdemannia flammicorona; assembly: GCA_003990745.1. Classification (NCBI taxonomy): domain Eukaryota; kingdom Fungi; phylum Mucoromycota; class Endogonomycetes; order Endogonales; family Endogonaceae; genus Jimgerdemannia; species Jimgerdemannia flammicorona. The sequence continues at coordinate 4,035 of RBNI01003399.1, forward strand.
TAGTAATGACCCATATGCTGATGGTATACTGGAGGTTTGGGAGGAGGACTGGGAGGGCTCCCCTACCCCTACCCCTCTTATCAGGGGAGGCCTGGCTTCCTGAAACAGGGTGGTAGAGGATGTGCCAATGTGGTGGGCCCAGAGGGTACAATTCAGAGTTCCAGAGATGGCATATGGGAGACAGGTGGTGGCAGTAGAGAGGAGGAACTGGTGGATGTCCTGGAGGTATGGGATGAGTCTGCAAGCACTGGGGCTAACACCACAATGTTGGATGGAGGGAGGCCTGCGACTCCAGGTGGGAAAGAGGTGGGGAACTTACTTTGGATGTGCCAGATGATGAATAATCTGGCAGCAGAAGAGTTGGGGGAGGTGGACTTGTGAGTGATGAGTGATGAGCATTGGGCAAGGATACTGTAGAGGGATGGAGTGATGAAGGCATTGAAGGCAGAAATTCTTGCAGTGTATCTGGAGGAGGAAGGGTATGAGGTAGATAAGGAGAGGGAGGCAGAGATGGTGGTTGTTGCTGGGGAGAGGGCTGAATACTGCTGGAACAAGCATCATGGATTGCAGCTCTGGCAGGAGACCTGCCTAGAATACTGAGAGGAGTTTGAGGAGAAGGCAGATGGGGAGATGAATGAACTGCTGACTGGATTGGAGGCTCAGAAGGCTGAAGAGGAGGAGGTGGCTGTGGAACATAACCTGGACACGGTGCAGGAGGAGATGAGTATAGAGCAGTAGAGATCAATTGATAACATAACATATTTCATTATGAACAGTATAACCAACATTTTTTCTTTAAACGTGAATGGGTTATGGGGTACTGCAAGATGTAGGAACATTTTTACTTAGATGAAGGGATTGGAGGCCGATCTCTTCCTCTTGCAGGATGTCAGGTGTGAGGATGATTCTGATAAGATGGAATGGATGAAGGAATGGGGAGGTGTGGCAATTTGGAAGAGCAAGGTTGGGATTTTGGTTCAGAAAGGCAGAGGGGAGATACAGGATGTGAGGAGCTGGGGGGAGAGACTGGTCTGGAGTGAGTGGATTTATATAGGCTGGGAGCCAGTTACAGTTGACTCCTGTTACTGCCCTGCTGTATGGGGTGAGCATATAGATTGGGTGAAAGGTCTACAGGAGAGTGGGATCCTTGCAGAGGCTGGGGTGGATATGCTTGGGGGAGATTTAAATATGGTTTGGGACATACTGATAGATAGAACAGATGGAGGACAAGGTGCTGAGAGCAGGAGTGGAGGACTTGTGGCATGGGAGGAAGTAGAAAGACTAAGTACACTGGTAGACACTGGTAGGGAGTACTGGGGGGATAGGAGGGTTTATACACATTGGGCAGAGGGCCTGGGGACAAGAATTGACTGGATTCTGATGGTCAGCTGCTGGGGCCTAGATGTTTGGAAGTCACTGGAGGTAGAATGGTGTCCATGATCAGATCACTGGGGGCTTTTGGGACAGGGGTGCTTTGGGGGAAGTGGGGATGGGCCTGGACATTAGTACCTTAATTCCTCTTTGTTAGATGATAAGACCTGGTGGGATGAGTGGGCTAAAGAAATTCAGCTAAGAGTGGAGACCTGGTGGCAGGAAGGTGCCTCAGTTGGGGTTCAGTAGATGAGGATGAAGGAGATGGCCAAGATTTACTAGAGTGAGGCTGGCAAGGAGACAGGGAAGTAGAGAAGGCAAACTTCTACTAGACTGGCTAGGCTCCTGGAGAAGTGGGTGAGGCTGATGATATTGGAGGGTAATGAAGATTGGAGATTAATGAGGGTGAAGATGGAGGTTGGGGAACTACAACAGGTGCTGCGGGAAGAGGAAGAGGCAAGGGTACAAAGCTTGGCAGCATGGCTTCATTGGCAGGATCTGGAGGAAGGGGAGAGGTCTTCCAAGTTTCTTATAAGGGCCCTTAGGGCAAGAATGGTACAGCAATGGTAGGAAGGGGTACTTGACTCAGATGGTGAACTAGTGCATGGTGTACAGGACATTCTTGGATCGCTGAAGGAGTGATGGAGTGGATTGTGGAGTGAGGAGGAGCATGGGGCAGATGCTGCTACTATTGACCAAATATTGGAGGATTGGCATCCGCCACAAGTAGAGGGGCTAGAGGACTTGGTGATATCTGTATAGGAGGATGAGATCCACCAGATTCTTGCCATGACAATGCCAGGTATGGCACCAGGGGAGGATGGTCTGCCCAGGGACTTCTGGAAGCGAATGGTTGGAGTCCCAGGTGTGATGAGAGAGATGACAGCATTGTATGACTTTACCCTACAGACAGGGAGGTGGGTGGGGGAGCAGGATCTTGGGCTGGTGATGCTGCTTTATAAGAACAAAGGAAGATGGGAGGATTGGAAGAACTGGTGACCGATAATGCTGCTAGATATGGACAGAAAGTTGGTGACTAAGGTGGTGGTTGCAAGACTACAGAAGGTGGCTCAGCAAGTCATGGGTGTTGAGCAGAGGGGATTTGTGGGTGGTCGGCTTATTAGAGATGGCACAGCCTGGGTACATGGAGTTATTGAAGGGGCAAGGGCCTGTGGACTAGATGGGTGACTAGTCTTCTTGAACCAGGAGAAGGCTTATGACTGAGTGCAATGAGTCTGGCTGGCAAAAGTATTGAATAGAATAAGGGTTCCATGCCAATTCTGGTCAGCTATGGTCAGCCTACTGGAAGGGAGTAGGGCTGTACTCATGTATAATGGACATAGAGGGATAGCATTCCCCTTGGATAGAGGGGTACCCCAGGGGGACCCACTGTCCCCCATTTTGTATGCTCTTTTCCTAGAACCCCTCATGGACAGAATTAGGTGGAGGATAGTGGGGCTCTGTCTTTGACATTGGGTGGAAAGTTGGGGCCTTTGCAGATGACATAGTGGTTGGTTTGGGATCAATTTCTGTTGTTGAGGAGCTCAAGAAGACAGTGGAGTGGTATGAGGAGAACTCTGGGGCTAAGCTGAATTGGTACAAGTGTGAAACAATGGTACTAGGCAATGGCCTGATGGGAGGGGAGGTTATAGGAACAATCATCCCCACTGGTGAGGCAGTACAGTACTTGGGCATCTATTTGTCAGTCTATGGGTCAGTTCTGCCCAGGCTTTGGTGGGAGCAGAGGATTGGAATCTGGGAGGAGGCCCTGTGGGGTTGGGAGAGAAGACACTATTCTCTGGCAGGGTAGGTCTCAATTTTGAATGTCTACTGGCTGCTGAAGTTGTGGTATCTGGTATATCATCTGGACTTCCTAGCCTAGGTGGTGAAGAGATTGATGAAGTTGGCAAAGGAATGGATTTGGGCTGGCAGGTGGAGTCAGATTGGTTGGGAGACCTTGTCCTTACCAGTGGTAAGAGATGGTCTTAGGCTGGTTGACTTTCCAAAATGGTTATACTGCTTGAGAGCATGGTGGCTAAAGAGGGTAGTGGAGTTGAGAGGCAGTGGTTGGGTTCCCCTACTGCAGAAGATCTGGGTGAGGTGGTCATCACCAAGAGGCTCGACTGGCGATCTCCTCTCATTAGTTGGACTTAGGAGCACTGAACAACTACAATATAAAGGATTTTAGTGAGGAATAGCAGAGGGGGTGTACCGCATTGGAATTCATTGATAGGGAAATGAAGGGGAGGTGGCTTGGGACCTGGCAATGTGGAGATGGGATCATATACTGCTGGGTGGTGTGCCTTTGATTGAGTTCAACATTGGTGATAGAATGGAATGCCAAAGGGAACCGGGTCAGGATCTGTGGTCTAGTGGTTGGCAAGGAGTTGGAATCAGCAAAGAGTAGAACTGGTATGGTGTTTAGACCTGGAGTACCGCAGTGAGAAAGTGGATACCACAAAAGTACTGGGTGGTCTGGTGGTATATACTGCAGAGGAATGTAATACTCAACTTCCACTTGGGGCACCTTATCATAGTGGGTTGCTTCAACTGTGAGGAGTGCCATAATGTGAGACAGGAAGGGAGTTATGTATAGACACCACAACATTGGCTAGGAGAGTGTGAGGTGTTGAGGGACTTCTGGCAAGCATTTGGGAATCGCTTGGGGATAAGGTGTAAGGGAGATGCAGTACAGGGGAGGTGGGAGGACTTAAGGGATCGATTGGTAGGGGGGATAGGAAAGGAGTGGCTTATCTTAGGCTGGGCTTTGGCTATTTGGGTGGGGTTGGCCAGTCACTGGCTATTTGGTTTTGAGGATGGGAAGAGACAGGGCTTGGGGGACTGGTTGTTGTGGTGGTATAGTCTTATGGAAGATACCTTAACAGGCTGGTGGCTTGGTTGGGGGCTGCAGGGTGGTCAGAGGTGCCACTTGGTGGAGAAAATTTGTAGACAGAGTGGGGGGAGAGTTGGAGTAGTTGGTGAGAGGGTGATCTTCATTCATGAGGAGGTGGAGAGGGGCTCCCCTATGGGGATTGGGTAGTGAGTGGTGATGATGTATACTTATTCATAGACTGGTAATAAAGACAGAGTCCAAGTGACTATAAAAGGTATAGATAACTTCTTTTTAGATAGTATCAAAATAGAAGAGGAGATAATTATTATAGATAGATAGAAGAATAATTACAGTAGATTAGTTATATGTCATTAAGATTATTATATATATTATATCAGTGGGACCTTCTGATTGATATAAGCTAGTTAGATAGTAAGTATTACTCTCAGTTACTCTTTGTGATAAAAGGTTAGGCTCTGATTATTTGGAATTATTAAAAGGTCTGAGGCTATCTAAATTGTGTATTTAGACTATACTTAACTAGAACTGAGAGCTGAAAAGGTAACCCAATCAAGATCTACAGGCTTGAGTAGTGGAGTATTGGGGATCTTCTCCTACCTTATATATAAGTTCTTCATTCATCCAATCAGAGAGTACCAGATCCTATCTACTGTTCTGTATCTTTTGGAGGATTTTTTCTTTATCTGTCACTCTATTTGAGATGGCAGAGACTTTGTTATCTAGCTCTGGTGTGGTCTTGTATATATATTGGAGATTTGGGCATACACTTTCAGTCATTAGCATATGTATAGTCACTTTTCCCCTACTGATAGGTAGAGCATAGTGTGCAGAATGAGGTGCAGGCTAAAGTAAACCCTACTGTACCTGGTATGGTAGAGCTCTGGACAATAGCAAGCCTATATTTAATGGAGGTATAGTGTTTGGGGTAGGGGTGGGGGAGGGTTTTGGCCTATATAGTCTAGGTTCTCTTCCAATAAAATTCCATGGGGTCTTGATCCTGTTAAAAAAAAAAAAAAAAAAAAAAAAAAAGAGAGTTGGGACAAGGAACCTAATACAGTGTTAGCAAAAGTACAAGAGTATGACCTAGTTGAAAAGGAAAGGTATCATATGGGATCTGTTCAATATGGTTTATTTCTGTAGAATGCCTTGAGAAATGTCACACTCATTCGCTATTATCCACCGAACAGGCCGCTTTACCAATGAAGAAAAAGGTTATTCTGAATTCAGTCAAGCAACATCCAAACGACTGGGGGGCCATTCGCCTCTGAAGTTATCAAGGTGACCGGTTTGAATCGTTTGCCGTCACAGTGTAAAGCTCATTACCAACATCTAAAGGTGGTGAAGGACCCATGGACAGCGGAAGGTATGTGGTATGCTGTTGGAATGATTGAAACTCCTGACGCAAGTGATTTTAATATATATATTTATTTAATTATTGCATAAAATCCTGTTGGATGCCTACAATCGCTATGGCTCTAAAATCTCTTTGATCTCGCAACTGCTGCCCAACTACCGCGGTTGGTCTCGGGTCCATGAGCGCTTAAAGGCATTAAAAAGTCGCGGCGTTATTAACGATCGTAAACGGAAGACGAGTCGCAAGAGAGCAATGGCGAGGATTTTTAAATCGAATGAATGACTACAATTGTACTTCTTCACTTATATGAATTTCTTTTGCATTGAACCCTTCCAAATGAAGTCACTTTCCAATCCATAGCGATTCGCATAAAAAAAAAAAAATAAAAAAAAAATAGCATTTTGAAAGTTCGATTTCAAAATCAATAAAGTATGGTTTGGGTCCGCGGTCGTTATCGTTATATTATCCCTTCCCTAAGGCGTTGTGGCAATTTGCGTGGATTGTGGCTCCTAGAAAATCGGCACTTGAACAAATTAAGCGAGCCCGTATTGGTCGTCGGGCGAAACGCTGACTAAGTTAGGAGTTCACGTTGTTAGCACTTCCAAGGCCTCGTCGCATAGGTGGGTCTTGAGCATTTCAACTTTTCGTCGTTAGCGCGGATGTGGCAGTGGATCATATATATCCCGAGATCCTTAAAGAAAATAGCGTACAGGCGTTCTGGGGGCTGGACGGTCGCGGACGGCCGTAATTATTGTTTACAAATGCTTGAAGTTTAGTGAATTTTCCTTGAAGTCTCCCCGAAAGCGATTTCCCACCAGAAATATATTGCTAATAAAAGGGCGGTCTGTAGCCTGAAAATGTTGTTGCAAATTCATTTAGTAAATCGTCGTAGCGCAACCAATTGAGCCTAAAAAGTAACCTTAGTTCACGGATTCTTTGGACAATTCGTTCCGTTCCTGAATGATATTTCAAGTCTTCACATAATACCACTGGCGTCCATCCCCTATTTAACTAATTTTTTGAAATAGATACCATGAAATGTGTAACGGTTGCCGCCCAAGCCAACACATACGTGTCAACTTGCGTGGCTTCAACGTCACGGTTCCACAAAGTTCGATTATCGAAAATACGTCCGACGGGTCTAAGCCACACTCGCTTCACGCGCTCGTCCTCGCCATGTTCCGTTTCATAAAGCAATCCTTGACCCAATTCCGTTTCCTCACCATCTCTGCTCGATCACCTCCCAAGTATACAGTCCGCAAAGCTTGGTCCAACGAAGAGGACAACATCCTCAGAGAAGCCCGCGCCAACGGCTGTCGCTGGCCGGTTATTGCCCAATCCCTCCCTGACCGCACGCCCAACGCCTGCGCTTTGCGCTTCACGAGGCTCGCGCCACCGGTAGCGCGTGATCCGAAACCTATTCGTGACCGCTCTCTCGCTTGGACGGAGGACGAAACCCGCCTCCTACGTGAGAAGGTGGCCCTATACGGTTTCCGCTGGAAACTCCTCGCGGAACTCTACTTTCCAAATCGAGGCCCCAGTCAGCTGTCGAGCCGTTGGCCCGCTGTGGGGAATCTTCGCCAAAATTTGGGCGCCTGGCAGCCTGAGGAGGAACAGAGGCTATTAGACGCCACCCAAAATGGCATATTGAGTTGGCCAGCCATCGCCCAGAGAGTTAGGACAAGGAACCACATGCAGTGTTGGCATAAGTACTATTGTCTGGCCAAGTTGACAAAGAAAGGTATTGTATGGAGTCTAATTAATTTTTGTGGAATTCCTTGAGAAAATATTGTACGCATTCATTGCTAAAGTTATTCACCCCGACAGGTCACTTTACCCCTGAAGAAAACAAGGCGATTCTCGATGCATTCAAGCAACATCCAAACGACTGGGGGCTCATTGCGTCTGAAGTTAGCAAAGTGACTGGTATAATACGTTCGCCGAGACAGTGTAGAACTCATTACAAATGGAATTTGGATCCAATGTTGGTGAAGGACCCATGGACAGCACAAGGTTTGTGTGCACTGTTGGAATGATTTAAATTTTTGACACAAACGACTTAATATCTATCACATCGATTATTTACTTACTCCATTATAAGAGGATAAAATCCTGGGGGACGCCTATAATCGCTATGGCACTAAAATCTCCGCCATCTCGCAATTGCTACCCAGCTACCGCGGTCAATATCAAATCCGTGGGCGCTTACGGGCATTAAAGAAACACGGCATTATTAAAGACTGTAAATTGGAAGAGGAGTCGCAAGAGGGAAATGGCGAAGGATATAAAATCGAATGAACCATCCATTGTATTTCTTTATACTTGAAATTTTCCAAACGAAGTTACTCTAGTTACTTTCCAATCCATAGTGAGTGGAAATGAACTACACAAATGCCAAATAAGTAATATTAAAAGGTCAATTTCAAGGTCCCTTTCCAACGGCGTCGCTGCAATTGACGCGGATGGTGACTCCTGGAAAACCCGGCAGTTCGACAGGCTAGGCGGGCTGGTATTAGTCGTCAAGTGAAACGGGTTGGCTATGTTGGGAGCCACGTTGTGCCTGTGTGGGCCTTGCACATTTTCTAACTACATCGCTAGGGCGGATGTGGCGATGGACCATGTATATTCCTTGCCTGCTGGATTCTATTACACCCTATTTATGCAAGTTTCCAAAACTAATACTATGAAATGCGTAAGGATCGCCGCGTAAGCCCGCGCCTGAGCCCACACGTGTCCTTCGAGGGTATGCGTAGAATGCGTAGAGCGGCGAGCGGTTTGTATGACGTCATTGTTCCACGAGATGCGATTATGACAGCTCCACAGAAAATGATCGAGTCGCGGTTTACAGAGGGAAATTTTTGGATCGATGTGGACGTATGAAATGCGTCTAGGGACGGCCGTGGGGCCCTGAAAAAACGACCTGTTGTACGGGAATTCCTGGGATGTCCGATCCCCACCCGTTCTGAATGTACGCGGCTTCCAGATTTTAGACTTCTAAACTCCGACCTTTTATTCAAGCCAAAGAATACATAATTTTACTGCTTAAAATACTACAACTATATGGGGATCTCCGCGTAAGTCCGAGATATATTTCAAGAGGTCTCATTTGCGTAGCGCAGTTCGCGTCAATTTTGAGGTATATACACACGCCCGACTGGTCTAAGCCACACACGCCATGTACCGTTTCACTTGACTCCTCACCATCTCTGCTCGGTCACCTCCCAAGTATACGGTTGGTCATCGTAGAGGACAGCATTCTCAGAGAAGCACTCGAAAATGGAAGGACCTGGCAAGGTATTGCCCAATACATCCCTGATCACACACCTATTCGCGATTTGTCAGACTCATGCATGATCCGAAATCTATTCATGACGGCTCTCTCGCTTGGACGGAGGATGAAACACGCCTCCAGCGGAAGAAGGTGGTCCAATACGGTTTCCACTGGAGGTTCCACGCCGTTGGCTACTTTCCATATCGAGCTGGGTCACTGTGGGGATTCTGTGCCGGGAAATCGGATACTTGGTTGCCTGAGGAAAAGAGCCAGCCAAACGACAAATTGAGTTGGCAAGCCATCGCTCAGAGAGTTGGGACAAGGAACAATGTGAAGTACTATGATCTGACCCAGTCGCAAATAAGGTAATGTATAGAGTCAGTTCTATATATTATTTTTTCTGTGGAATACCATAAGAAATGTCGTACCCATTCACATTTAAGCATAATCCAAGTGACTGGGGGACCATCGCTTCCGAAGTTGGCAAAGTGACTGGTGCCAAACGTGTAAAGCTCGTTACCTACGGGATTTGGATCCAAAGGTGGTAAAGAATCCATGGACGGCACAAGGTATGTAGTGTGCAGTTGAAATGATTGGACACAAGCGACTTCAGATATATCATAACATTTAATTATTTATTGCATTATACGAGGATAAATTCCTGGTGGACGCCTCAATCCCTACGGGCCCAAATTCCCGGCGATCTCGAAATTGCTGCCTGACTACCGCGGCGCGCCTCAGGGTCCAGCAGCGCGAAGAAAATCGGCCCTATTAAGGGCCGTAAATCGGATGACGAGACATAAGCGAAAATGGCGAGAATTAATATCGAATAAATCACATCATTTGTATTTCTTTGCCTATGTGAAATGTTATTGTATTTAATCCTTCCAAAGCGAACTACACCACAATAAAGTTCAATATTGGCGTGGAGCGTGACTAATGGAAAAATCGACATTTGAATAATAAAGCGGGTTGTCGATCCCCGAAGAAGGTAGCGAACCGCCCGACGTTCGATGGATATAGTTAAGAACATAGTTTCAGCTACGGCAAAGTGGTCGGAACAATATTCCCTATACTTAGTTCAGTTCAGATTCGGATTCAGATTTACGCCAGTTTCAGTATCAATAGTCAGTGCCGTTTCATCCAATATTTTTAATCCACCGAGGTCGCCAACGTTTCGTCTGAGGTCATCCGACTGGTCTAAGCCATACACGACACACCACGCCACGTTGCAATCCTTGACACAGTTCCGCTTCCTCACCGTCACCACTCAGTCAGCCCCGAAATCCTTGGTCCCCCAAATCTTGGTCCAACGAAGAGGACCACATCCTCAGAAAAGCCTGCGAAAAATACGGTAGCAACTGGCTAGCTATCGGCCAATCCCCCCGTGCGCCAGAATCCACGAAAATCGCCGAAGGTAGCCCAATGAGGTTTCCGCTGGAAGTTCCTCGCCGAAAACTACGAGCCCCCCTTTTCAGTTGTGCATGCACGATAGTGTGACCCACCCGAAAAAGAAAGATTTGTATGGAGTCTTTCATTATATTCTTTCTTTCTGTGGAAAGACTTCAGAAACGTCGTACACATTCTTTGGTGCCCACCCCGACAGGTCCTTTTACCGATGAAGAAGACTTAACGATTTCGACACATTCCAATGACTGGTGCTTCTGAATTTATCGAAGTGACCGGCTTCAAACGTTTGCCGCGACAGTGTAGAGATCGTTACCAACGGCATTTCGATTCACGACTCACGAAGGACCGATGGACAGCACAAGAAATGTGGTGGTGGTGCTGTTGGAATCACTGAAAAGCCTAACACAAGCGACTGTGGATATGTCGTATTATTTATTTATTTTAAAAGAGGATAATATCCTGGTGGAGGCGTACAATCCCTACGGGCCCAAATTCTCCACGATCTCGCAATTTCTACCACAATACCGCCGCGGGCCTCGGGTCTGCTGCGCATAAAATACATTAAAGAACTCGGCGTTATTAAGGGCCGTAAATCGGAGAACGAGTCATAAATGAAAAATGGAACGGAATTTATAATCGAATAAATTGTATTTCTTTACCTATACGAACTGTTATTGCATCGAGCCCATCAAATGAAATTAATTTCTAATCTACAGTGGTTAAAAGTGAACTACACAAAGGATAGTTGAGTCCGCGGTGATTGTTTTATCCCGTGCCAACGGCGTAGTCGCAAATCGGCAAAGTGAACCAGTTGAACATCTGTTTTTGACAACGTCAGAGTTTCTGGCCGCAACCAAAATCTCGCGGCCAGTTTCATTTGATTCTTTTCCATCGGGGCTACCAAGGACATGTGTGCCAAGCCCTCACACACGGCGTCGCTATCGCTGCCATGCCTGCCATGACGACCATCGCTGTGCCCAAAATGTCCGTACTCAAATAGTATTGAAATACACTGAGAATATATTAAAATAACAGACATGCAAGAAAATCGAATAAAATCGAAAAAAAAAAAAAATGTGAACTTTATAATATATATATATATCTGATATAATGCCATTATGTTGATATTTTGTTCCAATAAACATTAAATGAAATAATGAGGATATTAAAGGGGAAACTATGCTAATGCTTAGTAAACAGCCTGCTCGGGTCAATTAAGTAAAACCGACTAACCGGAGAAGAACACTCGCCAATAGACCCTGGACGCCCTGCTCATCTCTGAAGGGATCCCAAAAGGGATAGCGCGTTAAAGACAAGTCGCATCGATTACCTAACTAGGAAATCCCAATTGTATATTGTCACGTAGTGGTCGCTGAGTCCTTCAAATACGCCAGATTCTCTTCAAGGTGTATCTCTTAGACTAACTCAAGTTGTTATAAGCAAGTTCTTATTGGAGTGCCTTTCCAAGGTCTTATAGTCCTCAAACTTCTTATCTTTAACTGTCTTGTTATCTATTAGATTGCTTGCAAGGAAGTGTGTGTAAGTGAAACTGGAACTGACTTTATTTCAGAGGAAATAAGAGGGGTATTTATACAAAATATAATTCAATGGTTGCTAAGATATAAAGCTAAATATAAATTCCAATAA
>RBNI01003400.1:0-15941 GCA_003990745.1 Jimgerdemannia flammicorona
CCCCTCCCCCTCCCCTCACACCCCGGTATCTCCTTTCTCTTGTTTTCATGGTTAGTGGAACCGTTGGCAGTATTGCTATCGGCACAACGGTGGTAAAGAGTAGTATAGTATCCTTTTTCTCTTTCTTTATAATTACAATTCCTTCTTTCAAATTATTATCGCCAACTTTATTTTATTTGCGCATGACATTACTAAAATCCATAAATATTGTGGTTATTTGGTCAAAAGTTCTTGTAGAACTAATAGCAGTAAAATCAAGATAAAACTTTTGTCTTGCAATCTATACCGTCGGGTAAAGTATTTATTCTGTTTGAAGATGTAAATTTGTATCTGTTATTTGATCTGGTGTTTATTCAAACAATATGAGATTATCGATATGAAATACAAAAGTGATGATAAAATATTAATGGTGGTAGATACGTATCATTATTTCATTTCGGAAGGATATGAATACGAATAGGTTCTCGACTGTCTTCTACACTATTTACTTTGTTAGTTTATTTTGTATTGTTATTCACACAATGAAGTATTCAAGTCATGTGTCTGCACGATAAACTAATATATGCAACCAAACATCAGGCTTGACCACAATCATCCATCTACGTCGACAATCGAATCCACAATCTGTATATTAGCGACGCATATTCAAATCCGGTTTATACTTTGCACAAACGCGGTCCAGCCCCTTGACAGTGCTAGTTTCTGACACAAGTATATACGAAAGGTGTAGGCAGTATGGGTTATCGGAGCGGTCTTTCGAGATCGGTAGGCTGCTTTGTGTGGTTACTTGGTTATCGACTATGCAACCTTGCGCCTTCTTTCAAGTTATTATGCAATGGGGATTTGCCGAGTGCGCGTAGTAGCTACCGGTTCGAGATTTCGCACCCAATGATTTTTTTTTTTTGCCGACCCTTCAAAGGACCACCTGCAGGTGGACATGGCCATAGGGTTCATCATATTCGTCGCTGACATTTCTGTATTTATTTTTACCCCTTTCGCTTCTTTATTATTATGTCGAAAATCATTTGAAGATATCGCGGACTCCTTTATTGTTTCATATGTCCTCTAAAATTATATTACGAAATTCCTAATGGAAGTTGGTAAGGCCGCTTTTCTGCCGTGAACATTGACTCGATTGGGGAAGGGAAATAATAATATATAAAGATAAAGATAAAGATAATAAAATATAAAAGCGCAAAACTACAGCACCCAGTATTCCCATGTGATCCCCCACCATAGTACTGACTGGGCCATCACGGGCTTAACTTCGGAGATCGGACGGGATCCGGTGCATTACCGTGTGTATGGCCGTAGCTTGACATAAGAACTGCCGCACAGGTTTATAATGCTTGCTTTCTTTCACACCGTGTTGTTAGTAGTTACAATGTCTTCGTGCAAAGCGTCATCATAGGAGCGTTTTTTTTTTTTTTTTGGTTGCACTGAGGTAATTGCCAAAGGTAACCAGGGAGAGAATATTTATTTGGCGAGAACCTCAACTAAACTCTCGGCAACGGATGCGGGCGCCAAAGGGCGAGAAACTCCGTAGCCACCGATAGACAAACGCGGCAACAGATCCTTCATATCGAGTAGATGGGACTGACGTACCATCAACTCCTCTATTACAGCATTTCCTTTGCTGCATGGACACGTGGATCGACGACGGACTCTCACTGTGCTTGCGGTAGGACCTATCCCCAGTATTTACCATTCCTGCATCCGTACTCTTCAAATCATTCACGTTTTTTACTTGTCCAGGATTCCCGTCATCCTTTTCTCCGGTGGCGCTTCTCTCGAAGGACACTACGGCGGGATAAACGTTGATTTTTCCTATCACATGGATCGCATTGTAGCGCTGCACGGCGAGGACATGGACATTGTCGTGCAACCCGGCGTGCAGTGGAAGGACTTGAATCAGTATCTGAAACCGCACGGCCTCTTCATTCCGGGTTTCAAATTGCGATCTGGATCGATGTACACTGTTTGATATTCTATGGCGCATACATTCTTCCAAACCTAAGGCGCCTGTATCGGTGGCATGGTAGGCACTGGCTGTTCGGGTACGAATGCCGTGCGTTATGGCACCATGCGCGAATGGGTCCTGAATCCGACGGTGGTAATGCCCCATGGGACGGTAGTAAAGACAAGACAGCGGCCGAGGCGAGTTTCTGCGTGGAAGGAGGCGGCGGCGGAAGGTAGGAAACAGCATTAACAATTTGTAGTACTTCACTTTGCGAGAGGAAATCCTCGGCGGGCTACGATCTCACCAAGCTTTTCATCGGCCTTTGGCATGGTCACGGAAGCCACACTTAGGCTTGCCGTGCTTCTAGCGGAAACGTCGGTAAGTATCTTCCTCTTTGTCATGTTGTTACGATGTACTGGTCGGTGAACCCTCTGACACTTAAGCTTTTACACAAAAGATTCATCCACATATTCTAATCCAGTGGTCGTCTGCGACTTCCCCACAATCCGCGACGCGGCTGACGTGTCCGCTGCCGTGGTGCGCGTCATCGAGTTGCTGGATACCGCGATGCTGAAGGCCATCCATCTGGCGTACCACACGTTCGGATACGTGAAGAAACTGACGCTCTTCTTCAATTGAGGACGAGATCAAAGTTCGCGAGGAGCGAGAAGGCCAGCAGGACTTGTGGGAGGGGAGGAAGGTCGGTTGCTCGTCTCATCTTTCCCGTTTGTGATCATCTCATTCGAAAATTTTCCTTTTATACCAGGTCGCCCTCTGGCCCTCCGGTGGGTTATCACTAGGGCATTCTGTTTGTTTGGACAATGGAAGGAAAAAGAATCTCACGATCCGTGTCCGGTCGCCAATCACTAGAGTATCCTGTTTGTTTGGGCAATGGAAGGAGGAAAAGGAAAAAAAGGATCTCACCTGTCCCGTATTTGAATGCGCGCCCGACTACCCTGCCGTGCTTTCACCCTGCCGTGCTCTCACTCACCCTGCCGTGCTCCCACCCTGCCGTGTTCTCATCCTGCCGTGCTCCCTGCCGTGCTCCCTGCCGTGCTCCCTGCCGTGCTCCCACCCTGCCGTGCTCTCACCCTGCCGTGCTCTGCCGTGCTCCCACCTGCCGTGCTCCACTCCATCGTGCCGTGCTCCACCCTGCCGTGCTCCCACTCCATCCTGCCGTGCTCCCACTCCACCCTGCCGTGCTTCCCACCCTGCCGTGCTCCCACCCTGCCACTCCCACCCCTCTCGGCGCTTGGGTGTAATTGGAAGATAGAAATTTATAAACACCAGTTTTGGCGCGATTATGAGAATGGCCTTGTGTTTTGGGGGAGGTGGAAGAATTTGGGCCGCCACCTAAGCGAATGATTATTATTATTTAGTGCTGAAAACTAAATATTCCAGAACATATATCCTATCAATGAAGGTGATGCCAACTGACTAAAGACCAAACTACCTCTCTAAGTGCATGATACTATTTGTTCTTTTGATTCGGCAGAAGCCAAACTAGAGAGTCCCACTGGAATTTTCCCTATTCTGCACGCTGTCGAGAGTCGCCCACATGAAACGTCATTTTACTTTTACTCGAACCAGGTGATCCCCTTCACTCATCGTGTGGACACTCGGCCACGTGGTGATTTTGGCCACGTGAGTCATGACCAAGGGCTTTGACGAAATATTGCTCCAATTTTAAAAATAAATAACATGTTTGGAGAGCTTAAAGGGGAACATGGATCATGTAGGGTAAAGATGTGTCATACGTTTGTTTGGCGGTCCGACACCTCTTCGGCTGAGTCTGGGCTCTGATGGAGTGGATGCCGTATGATTTGGAATCCCTTTTCACCAAGAGTATGTTGGGGGAGGGGGTCAGCTATCAATGATATTGGTGCATGTGATAGGCATAAACGTCAGAAGTGGATAACAGACTACAATTGCAGATGCCAAGCCCGGTGAGTTGGATGTCTTTGTTTGTGTCTTTGTGCGATCATCCTTGGAATAGGTAATGTGAGAGAATCGTCCATGGAAAAGCTAGGCAGCCATACAGAATGTATGCATTTCAATAACACCGCCGTGACTTTGACCCACTAAGCCTTCCTCCCTTCCCTCCCACTCGCGCTTTCTCCGCAACCCTTACTCCACACCCCCCCATCCCACTTCACAACACACCACGAATTGACAGAGACAAACTCCTTCCTTGAACAATGTCGCGTCGTAATCAAAAGCATGCCCACCTATTCGGTCTGGAGTCCCCAACAGGTACGCCATACCGCCAAACGTGTTGTCGGAGATATATTTTCTATATTGTTCTGCCCATAACAATGGAACCATACGAAAACGAATGCCTGGTTATACTTGCTTGTGGAGATTAGAGACCTCATCATTTTCACGAACCACACTTCACTGCGCCAGACCCGCTCTCAAATGGCCTCCCTGTCACCACCGGAGGTGATCCGCTCACCTCCATTTTCCCCTCGCCTAAAACGTCCGCGAGACCACACTCTCCCGCTCAATCAAATGGCTTCGCACTGGCCTCCAGCCATAGCACGCCCGTCTCCCCCACGTCTCCCCCACGATCTAGCCGACCAAACTCCCCACTGACTGTGGCGCCTCAGGTCTCTTCTGCGTACACGTCGACGGCGACGACGCCGACGTCGACAGCATCAAGACCGGCCTCCGTATCGTCTTTGAAACTGTTAGGACTCGGCAATAAGGACGACGGTCTCTTCTCGCAAGCCCGGAGAGACTCCACTCGGAGCATTCAGAATTTTATGGACGGGCCGCTAGGATCGTTGGAGGAGGCTAATGGGACGACAGGAAAGAACACAGCAAGGGCGCCCTCACCCGAGGTGTTTTTGCCCCCCCCTCGTGCAAGGCCGATTCCATCACCATCCCCAGAACCAGCTCCCTCGCCAACTCCCACCCCAGCCCCCCCCCCAGCCCCCAACCCAGCATTGGCGCCAGCATCGGTTCCAGTTTCTTTCAAAAAGGCGACCCCTCTACCATCGGCAGCGACGCCCGTCTCTTCTCCACCCATGGTGGCATCGAACGAGTGGTCGAGTTCGCCGGGTTCATCTACGCCGCGCGTGACATCTCGTATTTCATCACCGATTCCGAACGAGTGGTCTGCGGTAAAGGAGACGCCACCCTCGACACCACGCTTCTCTCCTCCGCCACCGGCAACGCCGAACGCCTGGTCCGAACCGTCTCTGTTAATGCCCGATTCAATCCCATCACAGCCTAAATTCTCTGCGATAGCGAGAACGCCCACGGCCCCTCTTCCGTCCCTGCACTACCGCCCCTCGGTCGACATCTTCGAACGTGACATCGAGCACATGAGCTCCGACGAGCACATCTCTCCGCACAAGGCCGTCGATCTCGGCATCCCCTCGGTCCTCGACGATGCCACCAAGGCCTTCGTGAACGACCAGATCGACATTTCTGTCTCCTCCATCGCCTTCATCCCCCCATCCCCGTCGATGACGTCCCTCAACTCCCTCAACATCAGCAACCTGAACATCACCGCCCCGCCCATCAACACACCAGTCCTCAACCTAGAAGCAGATGACGAAGAAATCGAAATCGCCCAGCATAATCCATGGGAAACCCCCTTCGGCCGCAGCGCCCCTGCAGCCCCCATGCCGACCCCATCGCCGAACCCTGTCTCCGCCCCAGCCGAGCGCACGGCCAAAGCCCCAGGGTTTAACCCGCTCGCGATCCTTCTCCCGACTTTGCCGACGTCCCCTGCGCCTTCCTCGCGGACGCTCCCGCTCCCCGAGCCGCCGACGCCGAGTTTCAGCGCGCCCGCGAGCGGAAGCGGGCGGTCATTGCGGCCTGATTTCGCGGACCTGACACAGAGCTGGAACAATCGGACGGCTGCACAGGGCACCACCGCCGTTGAGCGACTCTCCAAGGCCGACCTCGAGGACGTCCCTGTCGAGGAGCTGGGTGCTGGGTTCGGACTCGTGATCGACGACGAGGAGGATAAGCACGTACAGAGGAGGACGCTTGCCGAGACGATGAGCACGAAAAATGTCAGGGATATGCCGGTGTTGACGGGGATGTTTGAGAATCCGTGGAATTGAATGAGGCGGTCGGTTAGAGGATTGATGACGGGAAATCCGTCCCGTTGAAGGCGTGGGTCGACTTGGGGCTTGGTCCGACGGTCGCGTAGGGTATAACGATGTCGGATCCGCGAAAATAAGGTGTTGGCGCGATAGTGGTTTCGAAAGTCGAGCGGTGTAATTGATGGAGAAAGGCGATTATTGTATTTGAAGACACTAGATAGACGCGATCGTTATTTTCCGCTGTGGCACCTTATTGTTTGCCGATTTGTGTGAATATTTTTCGCGAATCGCTTTCTGTCATTCGTGCTCTCTTTGGATGGAGGATAATATTTTGTAACTTAGGTTGTGTTGGTTGTGGATGGTTGAGCCATCAGGGCTATCGCTTCTGGCAAGCCGGCAATTTGAACGATTCGGGGGGGTTTCCTTCCCCTTCTTTTCTTACGGACGGGGGTTTCCTCTTTGTTCTTGCTGGATTCGGTGGCCGCTCGTTATCGTCCTCATGATACCTCCATTTGCCTACACCATAAACCTTCGGTTCGCCTGTCTCATTCAAGAGGCGTGCGTATCTCCCTGCACATAATACTATTGACATTTTCGGACCGGAATTGTGAGGCTCAGGGTTGATAAGATGGCGGGCGGTGCATATGTTACGAGTCACGGAGTGATTGGAATGCAATAGCTACATGAGCAATAAAAATTGATAGGAAAATTCTCACGAGTTCATGAAGAGGACTTACAGTTTTCTGCATTATATATATATACACAGATCCACTGCAAATCACGTGATATGGGCTTTTGATTGTTACTGCAGCCCAATTGCTGCGCCCTGTGCGACCTTTTCATGAAGGAAGAAACCGTCCTTGACAACAGTGACACATCAAAGAGAACGGAAAGTTTACGCCCGTTTCGGGCGTTGCGCGTGTTACTATAAACCGACTCCATTCACACTTACAGCTCCTTGGTCTGCGCACTCGGTTTCCTGTCCGCTTTCTCGCCTTTTTCAGTCCCGCACTCCGTTTCCGTTTATTTGCCCTCGCCGACATCTTCATTGCTTCTGATCCTTTACCAGTTTAAAGGGCACGGGCACGAGCCGTACAAAGCCAACTCCCCTGGTAGAGAACGTGTAGGGGTACGCGAGGCAACCTCCGGTCCCAAGCCACTAGTATTGTAAACATCAGGATACCTCTGTCGGCAGGTGTTGTCGACCTCTCCCAAACAATACACAATGCCTACCGAAGCGAGGACGTTCTCGTTCACGTGGAAGATTGGCAAAATAGCGGAATTGGAGAGGAAGAAGCCCCACAAGAGCCCGACCGAGTATACCTCCGAAAAGGATGGCTGGAGTGCCACTCTACGCATATACTCGGTGAGCCGTTTGTGCGCTTGCTGTTCTTGTTGCTTTTGACGAGGTTAAGCGTCCCAGCATCCTCATGATGAGCCAACCCTGCATTCAGCTTGCAAAGTCAAGAAAACGACAGGAATTTATGTCCGTCTACCTGAGCGCGGAGCCCGACAAAAACAATCCGAACGGCTTTCGCGAGAGGAAAAACGTCGAGTTTACAGTTCTCTTCCGATCAGTAGCGACAAATGAGATCGTCTTGGTGAAGCATACGCCCAAGACGCATGACTTCTTGTCAACCACCGAAGTTTTTGGTGAGGATCGTGGCATGCCGCATCCGCTCGGTTTCATCCAATCTGACTCCCTATACTTACAATTGAACTCTTATGCCACAGGCTTTGAGAACTTTTGCCGCCTGAATGCTGTCGACGAATATGACGATCTTGCCATCGAGGTTCGCATCTCTCGTCCAATGCCAGAGCTTCATCCGTACGAATTTGTCGACTTTCTCTTCACGCTCCGGCCTGTGGACGTGCGGTTCAATGTCAACGGGCAATTAATCGGGGCGAATAAGGAGATTCTTGCCAGCCGGAGCGACTACTTCCGATCCATGTTCACGTGCGGACTAAAGGAGAGTCAAGAGGACCCCGAGGGCGTCGTCGTCCATGTGCCGAACACGTCCGAGCCGGCGTTCAAGGCCATGCTCTGGTTCCTTTATACAGGTCTTTTGAACTTGGAGAGTTTTCCCGGGGCAAACGAACGCGACGTCTTCCACCTCGCTGACATGTACCAACTGGACAAACTTACGGAGCTGCTCAAATGGGAAATTATTTGGGATTTGACTCCGGAGACGGCGTTCCGATGTCTCTTGGAGTTCGCGCACGCGTACCCTTCCTTGAAGAAGCTTGTACTCGACTACGTGGTCGGCAACTTTGATGCCATTCGCAGGACGGACGAGTTCGCGGGACTCATGGAGGACCACGATGACATTGAGTATTTCGGTGAGGTCATGACGGAGATTATGAGGTTGCTGAATTTGGCCAGCAACTGAATGTGTCATAGTAGCGGAGCGGTGTGAGATGTGGTGGGATGTATTAAAAATGGAGTGATATTTCGTAGTTTCGTTAGCGAGCGTTGATTGCAATGTAGTAACTTTGAGTATTTCTTAGGGGCCTGAGGTCATGTCACTCCCAGTTTCCCGGTCATCCTTTTATATTATGTTGCATTACATTCAAAGCCTTCTACACCAGCCCCTGCGACTCATGACTTGTTTTCGTTCAATGCGCCACCCACTACCCTTTACCCTCTACCATGTCTACCCAACCGCTCACCCGCATCCCCCCAATTCTGACCCTTCACGGTTCGCATGTGACGCTCCGCACGCCGACACAGACTGACGACTCCAAGATGCGCGAAATGCTCTCGGATGTGACGACAATGAAGCACCTTCGATTCATGACGCATGAGCTCCAGGGCGGCTGGACGCTCGCCGAGGTGGCCGCGCGGCGCGAGCGCCAGATCTCCGGACAGCAGGACAGCAGCGCACTCGTCCTGCACATACATGTCGTAGATCCAGTTACGGGTGCCGAGAACCTCGCCGGTTCGACGGGGTTCACGAGCGTCGACATGACGCACCTCAACGCCTTCTGCGGGATCATATTGCATCATGAATATTGGTCCCGTGGTGTGGCGACAGAGGCGTTCTATCTGGTGTTGCGGTATGCGTTCGAGACGCTCGGGTTGCATCGTGTGGCGTTCGAGACGACGGAAGGAAATGAGGGTATGAGGGGGTGGTTGGAGAGGGTAGCAGGGGTGAAGGTGGAGGGGGTGAGGAAGGAGGTTTTGAGGGTGCAGGGGGAGTGGGTGGATAGCTGGGATTATGCGATTTTTGAGGACGATTGGAAGAGCGGGTTGAAGAAGGCTTTGGAGGAGAGAATGGCGAAGAGAAATGGAGAAGAAGTACAGAGTTTGTTGGAAAGGATGAGCATCAATTGGTAACAATTTGAAGTAACTACATACGATTAGGAATAGCAACCTCTTATAAATCAGAATTACAGTGTTGCCTTTATTTTCTATATACTCTTGCTGTAAAGTAGCCAAGCAATTTCTGTAGTATCTGTATAAACGAGTTTGTTTGTCCAACACTTGGAATGACTATTTATATTGTACGGAATAAATAGCTAATGGCCAATATAGGTCATATAGAAAAGCCGTGTAAGAGAACTGTGTAAGAGGTGAATGCATCTGTGAGTTTATCAAACTTTGCTGTCCATCCGAAATTTGTCGTGTGGCTTGGAAATAGTGAGCGCGTTTTATTCATACATCGTGACGCGAGCCTAATCTCGACCACCAACTCAGGATCCGACATGATGCACCAAGACGACCTACGCGACCAAATCAAAAGAACGTTCGGGCCATCCGTACTGACTCCTGAAACGCTTTCAGAATGTACCTATTGTATTAGTCACTCTGCTGCCTCCCTTCGATTGCTTTCACTAGCCAGCCAACCTAACAAATCCACACGACATTTAGGTGCTTCGATATGCCGCATTTACAACCTCAGTCCTCAAGAACTCAAGTTTAAGTGGGAAGCCTATACACTAGTGTTTAACAATGAGAGTTCCGACAACCAGCTCACCCAAGAGCACTTTCAGCAGCTTCGCAAGGAGATCCAACGCGACGTTGAGAAGCAGACGCACGCCAAGTCGAAGGTGAAGCCGCCCCCGCCCGTCGTAGATAACATGATATACGACAAGAATTCGATTACTGATATGTAGGTTCCTCTATCCTCAAACTCTTAATTGTTTCGCGATTGACGTATGGGAAACGGGGTGCGAGGTAACGGTTGATCTTGATGGCGGAGCCCCGACCAGTTTCATTTTCCACTCGAGAATCTGGCTAAACACCCGATTTCGCCAACGTTCGCAATGCACAGCTTCCAAGAATTTGGCCTCCCAGTCCCAGTGACCCCCAAATCCTCCAAGGTCAACCCAGGCCTCGATTCCTTGCATACGCCTGAAAGCAGTAAAGTTGGTCGTCGAAACCAGATGCAGACGCCGCAATCCACAAGACGACTAGGTCTGGATTCCTCGACCACAAGCCTGGGCTTGCCTGCTGCGTAGGTTCTATTTTTATTATTTGAGTGTATCACGCAAGTATACACAATGGGGAATCGTGAGGGTGGATGTAACGAGAGGATCAATTCCATGTCGTTAATCTCAGCATCATCTATAACCCAACCAAAATCGCAAATCCTCCTATCACACACCCCTCACAGCTCCTCAGTACAATCCGCAAAGTTTGTGGAACGCACCAACCGGGCCAAGACGGAGGAGACGCTGAACTCAGATCTGAAGCTCGCTCTGCCCCGCGTCGGCCAGCACAAGCGATGCAAGATCGGCCTCGCCACACAGAAGTTGGAGCGGTATCGGTACATGTTCGATAAGATCAGTGAAAAAGCAGAAGGTTGGTGTTTATCTCCTAATACGAATCTAGGAGGACAAGAAGGAAAATATGAAGGTGTTTGGGGTTTGGTTTGCATTTGTCGCCATTTAAGATGTGCGGGAGTTTTTTTTTTTTTTTTTTTTTCTTCCTCAGCAGCACGAGCCTCCTAATTCTTAAAATACCGTGTTACCATTGCTCAGCGCTTGATGACCGTATTGAGTACTTTGCAGAGCTGCTGCAGGAGTATTATAAGATTGAGGACTTTGCGAACCCATCACATCCGAGTCAAGTATGTTCCGAATGAAGCATATCCAGCCTGCTTGTCAACCTTTCTGGTGTTTTCTTCGTAATTTTATTTCTCATCATTTTGCGCTCTATGGCATTTGTCGAAAATTTGCCCACCATACAACCCACAGGACACGATAACCGCCGTGGGCCGCATTTGCTGCGACACCGATAGCCGCTTGAACGACCAGTCTGTCCTGTTCGAAACCTCGAGGCGGTTTGGGGGGCTGCATCGCGTGAAGCTGATGCTCGGTGACGTGCCCGAGTTCGCCTTGTTTCCTGGGCAGGTTTGTGTGTGCTTGTCGGGTTTAGGTTGACAATGTTTTCCATTTTATATTTTAAGGTTGGCCCGCATCATGAGCGTGTCCGATGAATGGTTTTTTCTAATTTTTTTTTTTTTTCTTCAGATTCTTGGGGTCGAAGGGACCAACCGTACTGGTCACTATCTCACCGCGTCAAAATTCCTTCCGGTCGGTTCATTATACTGGATGGAGAATAAAGTCAGCATGCTCTTTCATTCTCTAAAAATTCCCGGATCTAATTTTCTGCTTACTCTACTCTTGGTAGCCACCTCTCCCGAATCTGACCTTGCCAAATCCGACGGAATTGCTCGAATATAACTACGGTGCCACCGCGATGAACGGTCAGCCACTCACATTCGTGGTTGCTGCCGGGCCGTACACGCTTGACGATAATTTGCTCTTCGAACCGTTGCAGGAGCTGGTGGATAGGATATTGGAGGAGCAGCCGGATCTGATCGTGCTGGTAGGCTGTGGATTGTTTGGATTGCTTTATTTTCTTGATACAAGATCAAAGCCGAAACGTCGTAGAATAAACCCCAACTGTTTTCTATCTTCAACCTCTTTATTCGTCTCAGCTCGGCCCTTTCATCGACGTGGACCATCCTTTGATCAAGATCGGCGATGTGGACAGCTCGCTCGAGGACCTCTTCCGCACACAGGTTTCCTCGCGGCTACTGCCGCTGGAGCGGTACTGCCCGGGCACTACCGTCGTCCTGGTCCCGCATGTGCGCGACGCGTGCCACGATCACATCGTCTTCCCGCAGCCGCCGCTGCCCGGCGCCGAGCTGGGAATTCCAAAGTCCGTCGCCCTCGTCAGCAATCCATGCCAACTGACCGTGAACGAATTCGTCGTTGCTGTGAGCTCAGCGGACATACTGTTTAGCTTGGGAAATCAGGAGATTGCAAAGTGGGTTAGAGTAGGGTTTAATGGTCGGGATGGTGGCGACTTGAAGGAAAAACGACGAGTGCAGAGCGTGATTATGTGGCGACTTCGTGAGGTTACGTCATAATTGGAGGGATTCATGAGACGCTGTAGTTTGGAGGTAGGATGCGGATACTATGTTAACTTTTCATTACATGCCATACTCACAGATCTGGTGCCATGTCAGATCGGTTGGGAAGATTTGCCAGACATATTTTACATCAACGGAGGTGAGCTTCTGCCATATTTGCAGATACGAAATGTTTATCGTGCTATCTTATCGACGGTCCTTCTCACCCTATCGCCTATCCGAACGCCTCTCCTCGCCAACATTAACCCCAGCTTCTACCCTCTTTTCCCGCCGGCGCCCGGCGACAATCTGGACTTCGAGCACATGCCGCAGATCCAGCTGGAGGTGACGCCGGACGTGCTAATCCTTTGCTCACAGCTGAAATACTTTGCCAAGGTTCGTATTGAATCTCTGTATGCGCGCTGTTTCTCCCCATCCTTGGAAATGTCGACACGGTCAATAGCATATATACCGCTATCATCACTGCTACACAGATTGTCGACAATGTGGTGTGCGTCAACCCGGCCCACCTGACCCGCAAGCAGGCCGGCGGGATGTACGCGCGCATGACGCTGCACCCGCTACAGAGGCAGGTGGACGGGACCGTGGGCGAGGAGACGAGGGCGTGGGAGCGGACAAGGGTCGATTTGGTGAGAATTTAGGGTTTGAAGAGGTTATATGGAAGACGCGGTGGCGGCCTTGGATGTTATTTATGTGGCGTGGTTAGATAATGGTTGAAGTGGAGAGAAGAGTGATGTTTGGTGGTTGCGATTGAGGTTGGGGCTATGCTGTTGGTAATGCCAGTTGTGAGGTAAAGCGACTTAATAGCTGATGACGGCCTCCCAGATATACTTTCCAAGCTTGCTTGCCGTGCAATGTCAAGATGATTGTATTCACGCCATGTACATGAGTACATTGGCCATGCAAAGAAATTGATGTATGCAGTGATGAGGAAAAAGGAAACCCCACAGATTGTTTGAACCATATATATAACATGCACTTGAAAGGCACATGTCTCGTCGTCGTATCATAGACCCACTTTGCCCCACCCGCCGTAGGTAAGTTCTCAACCCACGACCCCGTTCTTACAACATGGTATCCCTCCTAAACATCATCATGTATTGGTAGCCCGTGTGCGCGGGGGTGAACTCGGTGGTTGACAAACCGACGGCGGCGTAGTCGTGCTCAATCTCGAAGCTGAGGTTGGCGGTCGGCGGGGTGATGTTGTGCATGAACTCCCTCAGAAGAGGAGTACAGGCGTTGGGGGTCGTGCAAGGATGATATTCTACCTGTTGGATGGATGGGATTAGGTAGTCGGTTGGATATTTGTCTTTTTTTTTTTTTTTTTTTTTAAAAAAAAAAAAAAAGATGAAGCTAATATGACTTGAGGATCTCTGACTTACCTCGAGGAGGAGGCCTTTGTAGGCTGAGCCGAGGAGGAGGTTCGCGACTCGAAGGGTGAAATCGCCGACTTCGAAACTTTGTCCCTGTAGGGCAGGTAGGGAGGTTTCGCAGTGTTAATATGGGATGGATTGTGCTCTTCATCTTAATGTCCCAACGACAATAACAACAACAAAAAAAGGGAATCAAACCTCCACTGGTACGCTCTGCCTCATGACCCACAGATTCTTCAGCTTTCCCAGCACGTTCTCGAGCTCCTTGTCCGCTTCGACGAGGACACTCCCGTCAACCATGCAGTAGACGTGCCTTGGATGCTGGGAGAGGGCGACCTGATACATGAACTTGCCGGTACCGGTTTTCTGCACGGGATTCGTGTCACGGAATACCTTGCAGGTCATGTTCCAGCGGCCGGCATGGCGGCCATGCAGGAGTTTTGTGACGTTGTCGACAATGGAGCTGAAGGTCGGCATGCCCTTGGCGTCGACCCAGCGGATGACGCTGGGATATTTTTGGAGGTGAGCGTGTGATTCACGTGTGGGGCTAAGTTGAGAGAGAAAGCAAAACGAGATCGTACCAGGTGACGCCCATTTTCGTAAAGAGAGTGGTCAAGGCAGAGAGCAGAGACAACGAAGCCCCTTTGCAGCTCCGATGTGGCTTGTTCCCTGGCCATAAAAATCCATTGGGTCACAACACCCGGCCCTTCCTTCTCCCCCCCATCCACCCTTGAATATCGACAAACATGGCAGGAAGTACAACAAACACCTTATATGCCGCAATCCTGTTACTATATATGCTCTCCATAGTAGCAGCTCAGCTTGGAGATGAGGTACTTGTCTCGTTTGAGCTTGGTATACTCTGTTACCCCCCAGCTGACACTCGCATGTCTCTCCTCCACTGACTGAACCAGCCTACAGTCGAGCACCCCATGAAACACATGGTTATGGAAGGCCATCTCGATAACGAGTCTGAGCACGTTCTCTCGGCCACCGAGGACCAGCAGCGCTCCTTCTTTGTCTCTCTCCTCATGATTATCGTCTCCGAGATTGGCGACAAGACCTTCCTGATCGCCGCTATCATGGCCATGAAGCACTCGCGTATCCTTATCTTCTCCGCCGCCATTTCCGCCCTCGCCGTCATGTCCATCCTCTCCGCCTTCCTCGGTTACGCCGTCCCCAATCTTATCCCTGAGATCTACACCCACTACGCCGCCGCTCTGCTTTTCTTCATCTTTGGCATCAAAATGATCGCCGACGGCCTCGCCATGAAGGGCGACGAGGGCGCGCATGAAATGGAGGAGGTCGAAGAGGAGATCAAAGAGAAGGAGGACAAAGAAAAGGCCGAGCATCTCAGCGCCGCGGAGAAGGGCAAGGACCCCGCTCTCTCCGACGACGCGACTCAGGGTGCTAAGGTTCAGGAGGGCTTCCTCAACCTGCTGCAGTTCCTCTTCTCCCCAACCTTTGTCCAGACCTTCGTGCTCACCTTCCTGGCCGAATGGGGCGATCGGTCGCAGATCTCGACAATCGCTCTGGCCGCCGCCAACGTACGTATCATTTTAGTTGGGTTCGATGAGGTTGTTCCTTTACTTTGCACTGTATTTCCCTCCTTCAATTTCCACCCTACTATTCTTCAATCACTCAGAACGTTTATGGCGTGACTCTGGGCACGATTGTGGGCCACTCGATGTGCACGGGCGTGGCGGTCATGGGCGGACGGTACCTGGCCTCCAAGATCTCTGTGAAAACAGGTACTCTTGCTTCCGCTCGCCTCATGATTTCCTCTACCTCCTTATGGTGATCTCACCTCACTTCTCCTCTTATTTCTTCAGTGACGCTCGTTGGCGCGGCTCTCTTCCTCTGCTTTGCCG
The DNA here is from genome assembly GCA_003990745.1 of Jimgerdemannia flammicorona. Classification (NCBI taxonomy): domain Eukaryota; kingdom Fungi; phylum Mucoromycota; class Endogonomycetes; order Endogonales; family Endogonaceae; genus Jimgerdemannia; species Jimgerdemannia flammicorona. The sequence continues at coordinate 15,649 of RBNI01003400.1, forward strand.
CCATATACCTCTACGAAGCCGTCTATGGCGAATGGTAAATTCCCAAGAAGCATGCAAAAATTATCAGATGGGAGGTTGGGGATTGTAATGATACAGTATATTTGGGGTATCTTTGTCTCTTGACGAAATATCGAGTCGGGGACCTAATCATTGTTTGACGCGATATCGCCGATTTGGCTTGGTGTGAATTGCGGTCTGGGGTCTTGTAAATATCCTCTGATTTATAAATGGGACCGACGATTGTGGGACAGTATCTCGCGCCTCCCTCCTCCTTTCTCTCTCTCTTTTCTTTT
>RBNI01003401.1:0-15938 GCA_003990745.1 Jimgerdemannia flammicorona
CAACAATCTCGGCGCCCATATCCCTCAAATCGTCGCAGTTTTTTTCGCGACAGCACAGGACGCGGATGCGGCACTCGCTGTGGCGGTCGCGGCCGTCTCGCTCCGACTCACGGAGCAGGTACGCGGCGATGCAGTGGCCGAGGTAGCTGTCGCCGCCAGTGATGGTGAGAACATGCTTGGTGCGGGCGGCGGTGCTGGCGTTGGTGCTGGCGTTGGTGCTGGCGTTGGTGCTGGCGGCAGTGATGGTGCGCGATTCCATTTTTTAGAGAGGGTGAGTTGGTTTATTTGATTTTTTTTTGGGAGGAGGGAAGTGTGCTTGAGTTGCTTGGTTGTTGTATTGTGATGATATGGTGGAAAGACTTTGGATTGGGGCTTTTATATGATACTGGGTCAAAATATTGCTTGGTGCTCGGAGGAACAGGATTGCATGCATGGCTACATACGTTAGATCGGCGTGCAGGGTTAAAATGTACCAGTGGTGCAGTGGCGCAACAGCGTCATTTATTGCATCCCCCTTTTTTCAACACGCTTGTCCATACGTTTGATATATAGTTGGTCTCTAGCGGGTTTCCAACCCTTTTTTTTCCTTCGTGGTAGAATAATTTGTTTTCGTAAACTAGTTGGTGATTCCTTTTTTTTCAATTACATTTGCACAAATATTTTCGAGGATATTTTCTGCAAAGGTTCGCTGAAAATATACATGCATTGGCAAGTCAATATAATTGACATATTTGTATGTTCCATGCTTCCCTCCTATTTTATGATAATTCTCTATTCAACTTGGTAATACATAAATGATCTTGTTGTAATGGTGTGCGTTTCACTATATTCTGATTAAACATACACATTTACCTGCCTAGCCAAAATGTTAAAATATTGAAGGGGGGAGGGGGGGGCACGCGCCCTAGCGAAGTCTCTATAGCAGAACACGACCTTGACCGAAATAAATCTCCGGTATGTCGGAACTGTTTGAAGCATTTCGTGCAGCTGTGTAATGGAATGAAGCTCAAGATCTGTGGGTGTTCGCTCATCCCCTGTTCATTTTAAATGTAATAGAATTTGTGAAGAGGGGCAACACGCCCTAGCCTTGTCTCTGAAGCAGAACACGACCTTGACCGAGCTTAATCTCTACGGTATGCCAGACCTGTGTGAAGCAGCTGCATAATGGAATCAAGCTCACAATCTGTGCATGTTCACTCAAACGTCCTTGGTCGTGTTCAGCTAACGAGATTGGCCAGGAGGAGGCACGCGCCATAGCCGAGTCTCTGAACGACAATGGTATGTCAGAACTATGTGATGATGGCATGTAGCTGCGCGATGAAAACAAGCTCAACCACACTACCGATTACAGTACTCCGAAGTTGAAGACGACGACGAAGACGGCAAAGACGACGAATCCTCCCCAGGTGATGACTTGCGTCAAGTTCAGATTGCAGTGCCCCCATTGTGCAACGGTGCTGAAGACTTCGATCGTGGCGAGCGCGATCAAGTCAGAAAGCGAATTTGGGGATTGAGGTTGAGGCGGAGCCGTCCGTGGCGGCAAAGAGGAAGCCGGGCGATGTTAACCCGGTCGGGGAGCTGGACAGGGGTGAAGCCTGGGAAAAGAGATGGAAGGGAAAAGGTAAGGCCTGCGATGGGAGAGATTATCAAGAAGATGATACTACTTCCAAGCCAACCACTGAACCCTAGGTCGATCACACGACCAAGCAAAAAACCAGGCTGGTCATTGAGAATGCCAGCAGCTGCTGCCGCTCCACTTGTGTCAACGTCTCCATCCACAAACTCGAAAGGTGGTGAGATCTATAGTCGCCATATTTCTGTTATTTTGGTCTCTCACTCTCTCTGTTGTATTAGTCTTTCTCGTCTATCCATTATTTTGGTCTCTCTGTCATTTCAGCCTCTCTCTTTGTCTTTTAGTCTCCATCTGTTCTTTTTTGATGTTTTCATTTAATAATATAATTTAAATCCTGATCCTTTAGGTCTTGTCCATGTTGACTGAGATGACATATTCGTTAGATTTCCACCGTGAACCAGGCAGTTGAGGGCCACGATGTAGGTCATTGTGGATGGGCCATATCATAACCCCCTCAGATAAAATATAGAACAATAATAGTTAGCTTAAAAGGTATTCACACCTTGTAGGATTACAATGGCGAGTGATGGGACTGAAATGTGTGGAATGAACGTGAGCGTGGGAGCGAACGCTGCGGCGCCTTCGGTCGACACATTTCATGATGGGTGGATGAGAAATTCTGCGGCAGAAATAACCCCTGTTTAGCATGTCAAGCCTTGGGAAAAAGATCCAAAATACATTCTTTCCAACATGCGGAAACGTTGCATCCGCTAGTGGCAACCGAAGACAGGGCAAGAACGGATCAGCTTGCTGTCGGCGACCTCACCCGCGTATAAAAAACCTACTCATTCTGCGAAATTACGGTACTGCTCTACTTATATTGCATACCCTGCTTTTCATTTTGTTTTTTACCTTATTTATATTTTTGCATGCATGCATGTTTGATGACATTTCATAATTCAAAATTGAGGCGCAAATTTCCTAACGCCCAAATGAGGACTCGCGACCTACGGCAAAAGTACAAGGATGTTCTGCATCATAATATGAACATGAACAAAAATGTCGTGATGTACAGATATACTTGTGGGATTGCAGAGCTCGTTCAATGGGGAGATGGTTTGCGGCGGAGAGAGAAACGTGTGTCTCCTGAAATTTAAATATGAGGCTATTGTGGTTTCTTTGGTTCCACGTTGTTTGGCCAAGGTCGCAACTTGTCCCATCTACATTTTGCTTTGGTAATCGCTTCAAGACCATCGTCTTCCTAAACACAGATGACTGTTTTATTTGTTTATTCCTTTTGCACTACATTCGCTTTTGTATTTCATTCTATTATTATGGAATCATGAGTTTTCTAGCCTGGAGCGAAGCCCAGTTTACTTGTTAGCTCATTAAGATCGACACACTCACCATTCATACACTCCGTCTCCTCGAGTATTTTCTCCAAGTCCATCACCAATGGCCATCATCTTTCGACCTCTTTTCAAGATGGTGGCTGTCTCGACAAACGTTTCTTCCCAGTCCACCCGTACACCAAAACCCTTTATTGGTCTGCATCTGAGCCTGGCATTGACGGTGGTCCTGTGCTAGAGTGGTAAGTAGTAAATATGCTAGGTTTAGAATTGTGTTTTGAATGCAAGGTTTCCGTCTGGTAACAGGTTTTTTTTTTCTCTTTTGGCGCCTCCGGGGGATGGCTGCGAGTCGTTCCAAACCTTGGATCCTTCTGCCTCGCGATGGAGTGTCCCTATAGTATCCTCTCGGCGAGCAACTTCCTCTTATGAGCATCTCGACCTCCAGCGATTGCTTCTGGGTCTGTGAGAGGGTGTACTTGCAGTGGAATTCTCGAGCATGGCGCCGGCGATGGGTTTGATCTTCCTCCTCGCGATTGGAGCTCCGGGGTGGTGCTGGATACAAAGCTTGGCACTCGCGCTCTCGAGTTCGCCATGGAGGGTTTCGTTTGAGATGCCCGACATGTCCGTTTCGTGGCAGACCTTTCTTTATTCATTTTGTTTATATTTTTTGTATACTACATTTTATTTATAATAAATCGATGGGATGAGGAAGAGGATACCAGAATAGAAACGAGGTACCAACGAATTAGCCAACGAAACCCACACGTTTTTGTCAGAATTCAATAATTCTCCAGAATCCACTAATTCTCCAGAATCCGCTGATTCTCAGAACTCTCTCGGAGGGCCTCGTGAATCCAGAGGGCCTCGCGCGAACGATCCTTCGCAAAGTACACATAGCCTCGTGGCCTATTCGCGTTCTGGAAGCCTTTTCGTGTAGGGTGTTCGCGGCACTTCTAGAACTCCCCCAGAACCCCTCAGAAGAGGCCCGAGAACGCCGTTTTAATTTCCTGATGTCGCCACCACCGTCATGGTGACCATGGCCGCACCCAAACCCAGACTCAGGCCCAGCCTCAGGCTCAGGCCACGGCTCAGGTCAAGGGAATCTCGCAGGGTTTCCGCTGGGTCCCTCTGGACGAGCGCCACCACCGCCGCGTGTACAGCCTCACGGGGTGCAAGGCCGTTTGCAGCGATGAGATTGCGCGCATTCTCGGCGACGCGATTGGCGAGCGCGAGATCCGGTTCAAGGACGTGTGAACTGGAGAATTGGCGTGACGAGGATGGAAAGCGCGGTAGGCACGGAGATGGCCGTCGGGACGATGGGCGTCGCGATGGTGGTAGGAAAGACGATGAAAACGACAGAGAGCGCGACGGCCGCCGCCATCGTGATGGCAAGTTCCGCCACGGCATTCCTCTGAGGAAGCACCTTAACGATACTACCATTGAGACGGAGCTCGACTTCTTTGAATATTTCAAGTTGGGTGGTGCTGATTTTACTTCTGGTAGGCCCCGTGGTTATATCGCTGCCCATCGAAACCCATCACGTCCACACACAGTTCCGCTAACTCCTCCCTTAATGCGTAGGTGATCTCGAAGATATCATTGACAAGAAGCCCGAATCGCTTAAGGAATTCTTCAGTAGCATCGTGACGAATTTAGGGGTGATGATGACAAACGCAACCGCGACGAGGTCGAGCGCCGGAAATGAGGCAAGAGAGATGGTCAGACAAGTTGCTATCATAGAAACCACAGCACCGACCCCCCCACCAATTGGCAAAACCAGTGGAGCCTTGAGACCAAATGACTGACAACTGACGACCCAATGACCAAGTGTGACAAACCTTGGGAGCCATATAAGGCAGAAGAACCAAAATCATAACCGGACCAGAGTCGGAAGAATAGCGATGGACATTGTCTTGGCAGAAATATAATCCTACGATGCCAATTGGCAAAATGAGTAGAGGCCTTGAGACCCAATGATCGATGATGACTGATGAACCAGTGTGGCAAACCTGGAAGCTGTGAAGAGTAAAACCAGAATCAGAAAGGGTGTTAGCATTCTCAGCTGTTGTCCATTATTCATACTGACATTCATTGAAAGATTGTTTATATACTATTTTCTATATACTCTCATCAAGCCCAGCCATACTTGGCACTGTAAACTCTGCAGTTCCCTCTTCAATATCGGTGGTGGTTCAACAATAATGTGGTGTAGGTTCAGATCTGTGGATGTAGGTTCAGATCTTGGGCAGCTTGTTTTGGAGTGTAAAATCATGTGACATTTCCAGCCACTGAGAGTAGCTCGCACATCAGGAGGAATATTGCATGCCATGATTGTGACATACACCCCTTCAAGTACAGACCTCACAACTGATGTAGGTATTGAAAATGAAAAAGACAAATTAATACATAAATAGAGATTTGTGAAATTCAATGCCAAACTGTTTATGCAATTACAAAGGCAAAAAAAGAATGCTAAATCATAAAAAGCATACTATATTTGTAATTACTAATAAAGATATGGATTTGAATATAGAAATAAATGGTGACAATTAATCTTAATGTGAAGAACAATATCATGTCAGGTATTTTAAATATTTATTACTGAATAGTATCATTGTGGGGTGGTTTATAGTACTCAATCTCATCAGGCAGATCAATGATAGTATTTTCTTACCCAATTGGAAGTGGAATTGGATCATCTGTGGCTGTGCTTTCTACCTCTTGTGATTTTTTGAGCAAAAATTCCCAGTCAATTCACCTCGGATCAGTTGCAATAATTTTCTAAATTTTTGTAGTCCATGTATAATAGTATGGACAGATCTCAGATTCCATCAAGTGGTGATGCCCATGAATAGTGATGAGATATTCAAGCTGAAAAATTGAGAAAGATTAATAAATAATATTTAAAAGAATGAATCAGCTATAAAATAAGTAATATAGATAATTCTTACAAGTATGATAACTGTAGCTAGTAGGAGAACTGTCAGCTCATCTCTCTCTTCTATGGTATTTTTGAATCACACCTTTCCACTAGTAAAAAGAAGACCAATTGCATTTATAATCCATTTCGAATGAAACTTAAGCACTATTGTTTTGGAAATATCATCATAGTTTGCTAGAAAGTGATAATGCTCTCCAAGATATTCTATAGCCTTATATTGCTGATTTGCAATTTCAGCAGCCACCTTCCTTTGGTCAGAGTTTATCAGAGTAGCAGTAATGTTCTTGAAAGAGATATTAGAAAAGAGAATAGTGAGTTTTTTCACCAAGTACTCCTTCATATATATGCAGTTGAGTGGAAACTGCTAATGGTACTAAAGGTTTAAAAATAAATAAGATATATAGAAGATCAGTTGGAGAGTTGGATAAACTTTACAGTAGTGTTTACATTTATAATCTATTTTGGTCTATATGCTTTCATCTTAATTTAAATAGATAAATCTTTATCTTTGTATATATTTTTTTATAGATCTGTTCATTATTTTCCCATGAGTACCCATACTTCTCCAGTATTCTGGCAATGACCATGTCATGCTTAAATCCACAATAGGGAGGAAATTGATCATAATGTATCTAGAAGAGCAGGAGATCTGTCCAGATCTATAGCTATTAATTGTTATCTAAATGACATTCTTGTTTTAGCTTAGATAGTATATAGCTTTTGAAAAATAAATAAAATAAAGATATCTTTAGTAAGTTCATATAGTATACTTTCTCATAGTTTCAGTTTCTAAATAATATATATATATATATATATATCCTTTAATATTCATTTTGATAGAAGATAAGTTTGCAATAATATTTTGTATCTTCTATGAGACAGCTTTCTGAAGTTGTTGTGGAGTAACTGTGAGAAAGTCCTTGTAACATATTGAGGTGAGTTTGTGGTTACTATCAAAGAATCTCTCAGAATAATTACTAGAAGGTGAGATTGTATCTGAGATCATAAGGCCAATAGTGATATTTTTATTATTGAATATTTTGGTATCAGTTTCATCATCTACATTCATATCCTCATCATTCTCACTATTGTTGTCATTTCTGTCTATGCCCACACCTTTTATATCAGTATCTCTCTTATTAAATATCATTCTGCATCACTTTACAGTATTGGTAGTCTGTCTAATTATCTATAGGAAGAGATATAGTATGATGACAAATGGTGAGAATTAGTTGTGGGCAAGATTTCAGAAGAGTAGGTCCTATTATATTCTTACCTCAATATACTTTAGTGAGTCCGAGCTTGGTGAGTATAATCTTAGTGAGTTCAATTTCTATAAGTTTAATCTCTGCAAGTTTGATCTCTGTGAGTTCAATCTCTGTAAGTTTGATCTTAGCATGTTTGACCTTGGTGAGTTTGATCTTTATGAGTTTAACCTTGGCATATTTGTCCTTATGAATTTTGTCTGTTTTGCTATAATAGACAAGATAGGGAGAGCTGCAGTACTGTATGTCAGAGATTGCTCATCAAAATTTATAGAAGATGTCTTCTTGTATCCTTGAGGAGTTTTTTTGACATCTATCTTCTGACTATAAGTTTTTGGTAATATATTTGTAAGTGAACAAGATTATATTGTTATTATATGACTATCTTATAACTTGAATGACATAATTATATCTGTTATTCATCACCTTATAAAATCTCTATCTACTATCTATTCCTGGATGGACAAGGTGCTGTAGGTGCTGAAGTCTGTCCCAGACTTTATGAGCTTTGGGTGGACCATGAAGAGTTGGTTTCAGCTATCCTGAAAGCATTGGCATGCTTAATTTTGTCTTAAATATGGGTTTATCCATACGAATTTCCTTCTGTCTAAGAAATATATGTATGAGACATTTCATATAAAACATAGTAATAAAAGAACATCTCAACTCCTATGGAGTCCCTTAGCCTAGAATGCTTAGCATGTAAGTCCGGAACACCCAAAGAGAAATATAGAAAAAAACTGGCTGGCGAAGTACAGCCAAAAATAGGAAAATGAAATATATCCAAAAAAAAATAAAAGAAGGGTTGGGAATGGGTGGGAAACCAACTCTTCATAGTCCTCCCAAAGCTCGTAAAGTCTGGGACAGACTTCGGTGCCTATGGTGTCTTATCTATCTGGGACTAAGTATTACTTTGTTCTGGACCATTTCAGAGTTAGTTGTTTATAGATCTGATATGAGTGGAGTATCTGGCCAGGGGTATACTGATGGCCATGACTTTACTCTTACATTTGAGAACTATATAAATGAGGAAAGTGGCTCAAGCAAATTGTGAAAGGACTGGCATCTGGTGTAGTAGATGATAGTGGTGTTCAAACATAGTTTTGGAACTCCAATTGCTGCTCTCGAGAACTTTGTCGATGGGCGTACCTCCTTCCAGGGCTTTGGTGGAGGATTCAGCCCAAACAGAGTGAGGGCAATGAACCAGATCAATGCTTACAGCCACCATGCATTCAGAAAACCAATTTCGAAGGTGGTCAGGTGTAAGGTTGTGATGGGGAGAGTGCATACTGATGAACAGGTGGTTGCTGTTTGTCCATGGGTGGAGGGGATCCATCTCACATGTCCAGCAGAAAACTCAGGATATAGAGCACATATTCTTGTCCTCCAAGAGAGCTAGAATGGGATGGGAGATCTTGGTGGCAATATTGAGGGTGCATTCCTTCATCATGTCAGTGGTCAGGACCATTTTGGTGGGCCAATCACTGATGCCACCATGAAAACTGATAGTTGCCCAGTATTTCACAAAATCACTTGCTACCCACCAGGAGGTATATAGGGTGAGAAGAGCATGTGTTTTCTTACCATGGAGTATATGTCACTGGATGGAGTCATAGGGGCCCAGAGAAGCTAGCCACTGAATAAGGGTAGTGACATCCCATTAGGTGGCCTTGTCTTTTGAGGGAGGGGGTCAAAGATTCGCAGCACCCTGGATTAGATGGGAGATAGTTGGAAGGTTGGAGAAACAAATACCATTTGTCATGGAGGTCCACCAGCCAATGGCAGTATAGATGCTCTGAAGCTGATGTATACTCATCCCTTTCTTGAAAAGCTGAGCTAAGCAGTTAGTGCATTGCTTGGTAGAAGCTCATAAGGGATCAATACATTATTGATGGCACCAACAGACAAAGTGTTGGTATGCTGACCCATAGTTCTTGTATAAGGATATCTATATGCTGGCCCAGATGAGTTTGTGAGCCTGTGGCACCAGCACTGCAGTATCAGGGAATCACCACTGATTTGCCATACCAGGGCATCCCAGTGCATCGTCTGTGTCATCATTGTCATCATCATTATCATCAGGAGATAATAAGGAAGGAGAATGGGGGGAGCAGTCACCATTTCTAGAAGTTCAGGCCACCAGCTCTGTCATTACCAAAATGGTGTGATGAGGACTAGGTGAGCACACCTGTTCTCCTTGACCTTGCGCAGTATGTGGTTGAGGAGAATCCATAGTGGGTTTGTATAAGCACCAGAGGTCAGCCATTGATGTTGGAAAGCATCAGTGCCCAGGGCCTCAGGGTCTACCTACCAGCTATAGAAGAGGGGGGTCTGGGTTGTTGTCCATAATGTGAAGAGGTCCAGGTATATGGGACTCCAACAGAGGAGATGATATGTAGAATATCATTGGGTTGAGTTGCCATTCGTCTGGGCTGGGGCAGATGTGGCTCAGAAAATCAGTGTACATGTTTTCGATCCTGGGGATGTATTCGGCAAAGAGGCATATTCTCCTCATTGTGTAGATGTGGTGTATCTTGGTGGCGATCTCATTCAGATAGAGGAGAAAGCCCCCTTGCTTGTTGATGAAAGCCCTCATGGTTATGTTGTCTGTCCAAATGAGGACCATGCGGCCCTCCCAATGGTGGTTGTTGATCTGGAGTGTGAACAGGACTGTCTTGAGTTCATGGTAGTTGATGGAGCGGCATCATTCTGCAGGGGTCCAAGTATCCATTGCTTGCTGCATTGCTTGGCTGGTGGACATGGAAGTAGTGATTTTGAAGCCCCAATCTAGGTCACTAGTGTCTGTATCAACTGTGATCTTGGGGTGTTCAGTAAGTAGGGACCGGCCATTCCAGATGGAGAGCTCGAGGAACCACCAATAGAGGTCCTTCTGAGATGTTGGAGAGATGAACATGAGACCATTCCAGTTGTGGTTGTTGGCATTGAGGGAGTCCTGGATGTCCTGAATGTGGGACTATACTCGAAACTGGGTCAGAAAGATCATCTGTGCTATAGAGTTGCAAAGACCAACCAGCAATGCCACCTTGTGTATAGAGATCGCAGTTGGCAGGCAGAGGAGGGATGCAGTTTCCTTGCAGATCTTGCATACCTTGTCTATGGATAAGTGAAGTTCCATATTGATGGTATTGATCAGGAACCCCAGGAACATCTGTTGTTGCATGGGTTCCCATATGCATTTTGTTGAGTGTAGAAGAAAGCCCAATATCTCTAGATGGTCATGAATGATCCTTCTATATTGGAGTACTTCGTCCCTTATAGAGGCCAGGAGACATATGTCATCGATGTAATAGATGAGCCGGACACTCCTTGCTCAGAGAGGCTCCAGAACCACTGCCATCATCTTTATCCAGATGTGCAGGGCAGACAACAGGCCAAATGGCATAGCATGGAATTTCCAGTTGATCTTTTGCCACTGAAAGGTGAGGAACTGTTGATCAGCTGGATATAAGGGAATGTGTAGGTAGATGTCCTTTATATCAATTTTGACAAGGTGGTCATCAGGCCAGACCATATAGCATAGGGTCTGGATACCTTCCATCTTGAAGTGTAATCATCTCACAAACTCATTCAGCAAATGGGCATCGAGGCAGGCTTTGTTCTTGTTGACCTGGGGGATTGTGAAGATGTTGGAGAAGAAGAGTGGCTCCTCCTCCTGGGTAGGGTAGATGGTCTCCTTGTCCTGAAACTTGGCAATGGTAGTATCTACCAGAGCCTTCTCCATTGCTGACATATCCTTCTCCTGGGTTTGGTCCAGAGTGGGGTCAGGGGTTGTAACCATTTGATGTGGTTCTTGCCATGAGCTATATTGATGGCCCAGCAGTTGATGCCCAGGGTTGTCCAAACAGTCTTGGGGATCTGGGTTAACCATGCCCCCACCTTTGAGATGACATTCAAGGTCTTGGGAGTGATGGTATGGTAGATCAATTGATCCTTCAGAGTTGAGTAGCAGGTGTCGACATGCTGTTGCCTGAATTTGGAGCTCAGTACTGAGAACCTCCTTAGCTATATGTACTTGGAGTGTGGTTCTGGGAGCTCTGTTGTTGAGAATTTCAGTAGTTGGGGTAGTGGCCACTCTAGGACCTGTTTCTCTGGCCTTGACCATTGGGGCCAAGGACAGGGCTAGATTACCTCTTGGTTTGGAGGTTGCTTTGACCATGAGGAGGTACTTGCAGTGTTTGGTATTGTCATAAAAATGACAGGTAAATTCAGCACCAAACATCATACTCAGAGCCAGAAGTCACTGTGTGGCAGGCAGAGATGAGGGCAGGTGACTATTCTGTAGATTTGGCAAGTTCGATGTGGTGGTGGATACAGATACATTCTGCTTCATAGAATCTGATCCAGAGAGAGTCTTGCAGTTTTTCCACCAAAGGAGGAATGACAGCATCATGGACCAGCCCATGGTGGTGGAGATTGGCTCCATTGGAGCGAGGTTCAAGGGCCTGGAGGGTGATGGCAATAGGCTGGAGGGTGTTGTAGATTGCTCATTGGGTGTCAGTAAGAACCTTGTCTGCTTCTTTGGCAGATTTGCTGAAATTGTCCATGAATGCTTCATCAATAGAGGGGGTACAGAGAACACCCTGTTTGGGTTCAGGGTTTCAATAGAGGAGTTTCTTGAAACTGGCAGAGGAGAGGTGTGCTTCGACGCATTCTGGTGGAATAGTATCAGTGAATATGGAGGATATGTGATATCTCCCAATGGCCCAAGACTTGGCTACTGTGAGAAATTCATCATCACTGCTATCAGCATCATCATGGAGGTCCATACCATCAAGTCCAAGGACTACAGGGACAGAACATCAGGAATGCCAAAGAAAAAGGGTGTCAATGAAGTATTGTTGGTCATGCTGATTTGTGATCTCTGGATTCAGTGGAGGAGGGTGGAGGCTGACCATGACAGTCTTAGTGACCTGGTGAAGGAACTTGGTGTGCTCAGCCAGGGTGGCCTGTTGTTGTTGAAGGAGTTGTTCATTGCTCATAGTAACATACTAAAAAAAGATTCTGTGGGTTATGAGAAGAGGCAAACTGCCAAGCTTTCAAAACAGCTAAGGGACTCTATGGGAGTTGAGACATTCTTTTATTACCATGTTTTACATGAAATGTCTCATACATATATGTCTTAGACAGAAGGAAATTCACATGGATAAACCCATGTTTAAGACAAAATAAAGCATGCCAATTCTTTCAGGATGGCAGAAACCAACTCTGAAATGGTCCAGAACAAAGTGATGCTTAGTTTTGATAAGTATAATCAGAACATTAGTCTCTTCTTGCTTGTATCTCATCAATTCTCACCCCAACCTGTTTTTATCTACTTTCATCTCACTTCTTCCTGCTCATTCTCATTTTGTCTATCTTTCCCCACTTGGTTTTGTCTTATTTTACCTGTTTGTCACATCTTGCCTACTTTCATTTTGTATCATTTATCTCATTTTATCTATCTCATCCTATCTTTGTTTGGAGCAGATACCTTCATACTGATTCAACCATACCACTAAGACATTATGGTAGCTATATATATATTATATCCCAGATACAGTAGATACTTTACCATACAATCTGATCTCTCTCATTATTTGAATATTGATAATTGTGAACACAATATCTACAGGTTAAGGCATAATCACACTCTTCCTCTAGGCCCTAGTACTGATCCATATTTGCTTATTAGAATTGTGATAGATATCATAGAGCTTCCCCTGAGTCCTAATATAGATCCATCTTTGTCTATTGATATCTTGTTAGATATTGTTGAGCTTGTAGACAATTACTCTCTTCATGATATAGTAGACAAACCAGACAACAATCCAGATGAAAACTGGTAGCACAGCCTTTCTGAAGAGTCCACACAGTCTGATGAAGCTGTTGAATTGTGATTTTTTTCTAAAAACTTCAATATATGAGAAACTGAAACAGAGCTTAGTGAGATATCTAGTGATAATTGGAATTTATATAGTAAAGATTAGGATGGAGAGAAGGATGATAATCTACTGTCTGAGTACAGCATTTCAGATAATATCTCATCAAACTCATTTAAGACTACTTCTCATTATATAGTAGTAATGTTTTTTCTTGACCTAATAGTGGACTCTCAGTATTATCTATTAATTGCTGGTACCTTTCCAACAATGAAGAGGAATTTTGACTTACTGATTTTATTTTTTATAAAGGAAAATTATCTAATTTAGCTGGAGATAAATTATTCAAAGCAATTGCAAGTAAGTAACTAATTCTAAGTAATTCTATTCAGTTTCAAAATATGAAAGAAATGTATGAGATCATGGATAATACAAAGCTCTCAATAGTAAGTTAATTATATATATTTTTATAATTATATCTTTTAATTTAAATATAATTTTATTAATTATTCTTATTTATAGTCATTCTATATAAATACTGGATTGTTAATCATAAAGAAGAATTATAGACTAGATGCTATATACTTTATTTTCACAATCCAATAGATACTATCTATAAGCTTCTTGCAAGTCTATGTTTTTAAGACTGTATGGAATATTGGCCTATGATTATAAATAATCAAAATGGAGATAGCTATTATAGTGAACTTTACTAGAGTAATTACTGGTGGCAAATATTGGATTCTATTGCTATTATAGATACAACTATTATTCCAATACTACTCTCTGTAGACAAAACTCATTTGAACATTCTTAGTCATCAAAAGGCTTATCCTATCTATCTTATAATTGGAAATATCTGTAAAGAATACTGGTGATAATATTCAGATCATATATATATTATTATTGCACATCTTTCTATTCTTGAAGAGAGTTCTCCAAAGTACAGTAAGCCTACTTTTAAGAATGCAAAATGTCACTTTTGATATATATGTATATCCTATCTTTTGGATATATTGAAAATTGCTAGCTATAATGATGAATTCATCAAGTATTCTGATAGCAGATATAGATATTACTTTCATCTCCTTTATTTATTTACTGTTGACTATCCTGAAATATATCAGATATGTCTTATTTACTAGAGCTAAGAATATTCACAATATCTAATATTAAAGGAAGATTGGGCAAAGATTGGAATTCAACATCACTTATATATGATTACATATAAGAAAGCTACAGTTCAAGCTGCTATTGGACTACACCATATAGAAAAACAACAAGAAGCAGAGCAGACTCTCAAAGATACTAGCTTAGTTATAATAAAGAACTCTCTTTGGGAAATTTCTAAGATAGATATTTATCAGTATATTACACCTGACCTTCTTCATTAGTATAAAAAGAGAGTCTGGGAACATATGGTGAATTGGTTTGATAAGCTTGTTCATTAAACATATGACTCACTATACATATCTATAGCTATCCTCTCTGAGTTTGATGCAGATCATGATGATTCCTCAATTTTCGGGCTTGAAACATTTTTCTAATGGTTTATCTAATCTCTCACAAATGACAGCAGCATACTGTGAAAATATTTCTGCCTTATGCTCATGGTATCTTTCCATTTCAACACAATGGAATTAATATACCAGATCCAATGTGACACTTTCTGGAATTCTTCTACAGTACTTCATTACCTATTCAGACTAATCAGACAATTCAGCATATGTATGATAGTATCAGGAAACTTAATGAAATGAAGGATGTCTTTTTCTCCATATATCCCAACAAGTTTGAATTTATCAAATAGTATGGAATTGATCATATTGCTGAATCAGTAAAGAAACTGCAACCCCTGACAACCTAGATATGAAAATGTCTGAGCACCAGCATATTGAGGACAACAAAGATGCATATAGATGATCAAATAGAAAAGATTTATATCCACAGTTCACACGCTACATCTCAAGATAAACAATACTCCAATGTCTCAAAGAGGAAATCACACTCCAGTATGAATCTCAACAGCATTATTTTCTCGGCTCTTCCTCCCGTTGATAAAACCCGTTCCTGGTATCGTATTACCCCAACATACACACGCACATCCACACAGATCGTTTCCTCGGGGGCCTTTGACCTACATGGATTTCGTGGGCTTGCAGGAGCACAAGAAGATACTGGCATAGAAGAAGCTGCAGTGGGGTCATGTCGTGTCTCGGGAGATCTTTGGTTTTTTTGCGTGAAGAAATATTTTGGATGGCGGTCGCACCGTGAAGTTCGGCCTGTTCGTGTTCGGATACAGAGAGGTGTTCGGATACGATGGAGAGGTTGGACGATTATCTTAAGTACCGATAAAGCTGATGAGGGTAGGGGGAAATGATCATGAGGGACCCCAAAGTACGACTATGTTGGTGTGTCGATATGTTGGGAGGTACAGGAAATGGTGAAGGGAATAAATCGAATACAAAAAATAATAGTAGTTCTCTTTGTCTTACCGATGAGCGACCATGTGAGGGTGGATAAATAAACACAAGTTCCCGGGGTTTGTATCACAAACCGGGTTTGACCCGAAAAGGATAGACTCGGCGAACCAGTTTTCCGTCAAACTGGAGAACACACCAACACACCAACACACACCAACACAATCTCAATATGCTAATATCCTTGTCAAAGGATACTAATAGCGCCAATCCCAAAGAAACCAGAGTCCGTGTCAAGGTTTCCGCCGCTGATCATCATCTATCTCAGTTCGTTGAAAGCCATTCTTTCAACCTTCAAAAAATCCAAGAAGGTCGATCTATCGTCGTCGATGTCTTCAACTTGAGTCCCAACTCTGCGGATCTCAGAAAATATAGCAAAAGGTTGTTCTGGGCCCTCTTTTCAGAAAACGAGTCCAGCCTCGCCTGCCGTATGTTGCAGGATATGTTACAG